>CATIWK010282676.1:0-38508 GCA_949634005.1 Mallotus japonicus
GAAAACAAAGATGCAGTAGTTTGCAATGGTTAGGAAATTTTCATGTAGAATACATCATAGAAAACAGAAGTGCACTGTTGAAAACAATTGTGATCACTATCATAGAAAACAGAAGTGCACTATTGAAAATAATTGTGACCACTATCATACAAAACAGAAGTGCACTGTTGAAAATAATTGTGACCAATACTGCAAGTTCGGAAAAGATCATACTGGATTTATGTATGGAGCCATACAGTAATTAGAAGTGTGGTTCTTTCTTTGTGCTCCATGAGTTGTTTAAGGTTTATTGGCATCCTTCTGAGTTTGAGTTATTGGAAGGATTTTTGTGCTACGGTATCATAATCCTATTTGTTAAATATAAAAGTTCCAGATGTCCTTTTTTTTTTTTTTGTGACAGTGTAAGTAAACTCCAGGATGTCCTTTAGATTGATGGAAGTTGCATGCCAACTTACTCTTTTGACCCCCTGATACCTTGTTGTGTCTCTGGTGCACAAGAATTTGCTGCAATTGTAGCAAATGAAGCATCTTCTTATCTTCGACTTATTGCTGTAATTTTGGATCTAATTGCTTCGTCGTCATTAAGTTTTTATCTGGGTACATTTTACTGTTCATGGAGCATGTTGTGATGTTATTGTGTACATGTATGTATATATATATGCTCTTGCAGTGCCAATTTTATATCAAGTCGAGCGTGTTCGTGATGGAAAAAGCTTTGCTACTAGAAGAGTTAACGCAATACAAAAAGGAAATGTTGTATTTACATTGATGGCTTCATTTCAGGTGATGCAGTTTTCTGTTCTTTTGCATTTAACCTACATTTCCAGGAAGCATTTCCTAGCACCTTCTGTTTTAATATTATGCAATATTTTACCTGAATTTTCTTTGAAGAAATTTCCCTGGCACAGGAGAGAATCTTGGTTAAAAAAAATTGAAATTGGATTTGCATATTGTCTCTTTGGCCAAGGACAAAGCATTTTGATTTTATATCCAATGATGTCAAGTTCATCTAGGCGCAATCCCCCATTGTACACTGGCCGCAAAAAATATAATGTCTATGTTGCTTCTGGTTAAACCAAGAGGTCAACCCTATGTTATCAAATTTGTCTGTTTGAATTCTTCAACTTGTTAAATTATAATAATTCATCTGAAGGATTTGATTGTCTAGGACTTACTCTATCTGTTGTTTGATCATAAATGCAAGGTCAAGCTGATTAAGTTGCCTTTTCTTGATAACTAATATTTTGTACGTTTTCTTATTTGCTAATCAGATGGCTAACTAAGATTGCTCACATCATCTCTGAAATACATTTAATTTTGTGTTAATTTTACAGAAAGAAGAACAAGGGTTTGAACATCAAGATGTAACAATGCCAAATGTTCCAGAGCCAGAGATGGTACGGATTGTGCTTACATATCTTTATATATTCCAAGTCCGTTGCTGTAATGGATATTGAACTCTGATTTACTGCAGCTACTTTCAATGGAGGAGCTGCGTGAGAGACGTCTAACTGATCCTCGTCTTTCAAGGTATGGTATTCTAAAATATGTGTTTAGTTTCCTGCTTTTGCACTCAACTTTTTACATGTTCATTGAATAAAAGTTATGTTCTTTGTTGTACCATCATTATTCTCAAGTTCTTTTTGAAGTGTATAAATTATAGTTTAAAAAAGCAAGCTAGCTATTTGTCTAAATATTTCTGGTGTCTGTGTCTAATCATCCAACAAATAGGGAGCACATTGAAGAATATAGATTATGGCAGTATTTAAGGGTTCGTATTGTAAGAACCCTGCAGCTTTTTCCATGAATCATGAACATCTGGGCTGGGATTACACTATAGGAATTGGTTGTGCGTTTTTTTAATTTTAATTTTATTAGATTTTTATGTTTATGTTTTTTGTCACTTATGTAAGTTATATTTGAACTTGCCTTGGCTATTTCAGGACCTATCGGAACAAGGTGGCTGCAAAAGATTTTGTTCCTTGGCCCATAGAGATAAGGTTTTGTGAGCCGAACACTAACACTAATCAAACAAAATCTCCTCCAAGGTAGGATTATTTTTTATAGTGCATAATTATATCTTGGATAACAGCTTGCATGTCTGATGACAATATGAATATTGCCCTTATGATGTCTTTGCATTCCTGTCATCCCAAATTTTATCTCAGCCTGAGGTTCTGGTTTAGAGCAAGAGGAAAACTTTCTGATGACCAGGCTTTGCATAGGTAAGTGTCTTTTTCATAAATCAGCTTAATAACATTCTAATTCCAACTGTTTGATACAACTACATAAATCTTATGGTTTTTTTTTTTTTACTTTTTTCTCAAAAATAACATATTTTGGACTGCTGGTTTCTTTTGCTCAATAAACATATTGATCTTGTGCTATTTGGTTTATTATATTGATTTTTGTGCCTTCCTTCCACATGTTAGTGATAGCTAATAAAATGCCTCATGGTGGTTCGTGGTTGCCTGTGTATGTGAAAAAGCAGGGCAGACCATATGCATATTTATGCATCAGTTTTCATGTAAAGACCAAACTGTGGTAATGTTTTCAATGATGCCAAGCTTATGAAAGCTATTGCATGCCAAAAGTGACGACTAAGTAAAGCATAATGATCATTTATTATTATGTGATGAATGTGACACAATTTTCTTATTCATTTATTTATAAACTTCTAACATCATCAAATGGTCTCTGCAGATGTGTAGCAGCATATACTTCAGATCTTATATTTCTTCAAGTTAGTATGAATCCCCACCGCAGTAAGGGTTTAAAAACAGCTAATGTTAGTCTAGACCACTCGTAAGTATCTGCATCTTCTTGGGAAATATTATTGTATCCCACCACATTTTGCCGTAAATGCATTAGAGGGAGATTATGTGTACAAGGTTCACTTGCCGGGATGAACTTTGAATTTTCCTTATCTGCTGATCAACCACTATATTATCTACATCCCTTGTTTGATTTGAGATTGTTAAAACAGAAAGTTTAACTAACTGGCTTTAAGATGGACGATTACTAGTCACCTTATGAATTGCTCTTGTAGTTTGTTTAGAATTGCTTTTGTAGTTTGATTAGGAATACTTCAGGGCCATTGCTTCAGTGAATCATGGCATTCATCAACTGCTGTGCATTGTGACTTTGGATATTTCAATATGTCCATGACAATCTTGCAACACTTATGCACCCACGCCAGTAACTTGTGACTCTTAGTTACCTAAGCTCATTTTTCCTTGTGGCAGTAACTGAACCTTGTCTCATGGGTTTTTTCCTCCTCCTCAGGATGTGGTTCCACCGGCCTTTTAGAGCTGATGACTGGATATTATTTGTGGTAAGTTGCCTGATGGTAGTTCTAGTTTTTGAATTTCAGTCATAATGTTTGTGCTTCTGCTCTGTTACAGATTACGAGTCCTGCTGCCTCCCATGCTCGTGGATTTGTATCTGGCCAAATGTTTACCAGAAAGGGAGAGGTATATGACTTGTATAACCTATATTAATTTGTAATTGCTAGCTTATCTTTCCCTTCATCCTTGCACCTGTGTATTGAGATTTTCATTTCTCAATGGGCAGCATATCATATCATTGACTCAAGAGGGTCTTCTTAGGAAGGCTTTAATACAAAATGCAGCCACTGCTTCAAAGCTCTAAATGGGCGTGTACTGATTGCAACAAGATCCCGGTGAAAATTCTCTTATAAAATTAAGGCTGCTGAAGCTTCTTGCATTGTTTTACTTTATTATTTATTTTCTATAGGGCCAAAAAAAACTCTTTATAGTGCCAAAAAAAACTCTTTATAGATAAGATTATGGCCATGTTTGGTTCATGGAATGGAATAGTGTGGAATAGAATTGTAATTCTTAAGGAATAAAATATGTATTCCTAGAATAACTATTCCCAAATAATTATTATTCCATGCTTTGGTTCATGACCTAGAATTACTATTCTGTTCATATTCCATGTTTTGGTTAATAAGCATTGCTATGAGAAATAAGTAGATTTAAGCTTAAATGACATTGATACCCTTATTAATGAATTTTATGTTTAGTATCAAAATTAAACATATAATATATAAAAAAAATAGCATGTATATTTTATTTTTCTAAAATAATATAAATGCATAATAAATAAATAATATTTTAAAATTTTTTAATCATTAAAATACAAACATATAAAATAAATAAATTTCATATAATTTATGATTGCCAAGTTAAATTTAATTTAAAAAAATATTGAAAAATCTGAATTAAATTTTATTTTTTAATCAACTTACATGTACATGTGATGTGTTCTAATGATAATAATTATTTATTTATTAATTAAATGCTAACGACCACCAACATATATATATATATATATATATATATATTTCAACCAAGTATCAATCAATCAATCAGTGGAAAACGAAATAGCAATAACACCCCTGCAAATTAGGAAGTGAAAAAAGACTAAGCAGATAGTCTAATCATATAAAACTGAAAGCTTGCATTTCATCATAGTAAGACAGGTGTGTGCATGCATTTCTGCATATGAAGATCGCAATTTTCACAAATCTACTATAATAGCAAATTTAAGCTCCGGTATTCAATTAGACAAAATGAAAATGAAACAATCAAATGCTTTAAGCAAACACATAACTAAACCACAACCCGAGGCAACCCAATCACACACATCAAAGGTATGAAAGCAATCAAATAGCCTAGCAAACTAGCTACCTCAGCACTAACAGCAAAAACCACTGCTTTCCTCTCTTGGCAGTATCATCAACCTAACTATCCATAAGAAATTCTTTCACCCATCGAAGTCTATACTCAAATGGAAGACTGAAAAATATCAACATTTGAGTAGGATCTTTTGGAATCTTTCTCAAAGCAGTGAATATCTCACTCAATGTTTAATCCTTCAATCTCATCCAATGCTCCAAATAATTCTTCAGCCTTTTGTTGGATTGTGAATTCAACTCCTATGCTTTTGCTTATCTCCTTGCCAATTTCTTTCATGTCTTTACCCAACATCCTAGCTCCATTCATGATTGACTCAGCAGTTGAAGACTCCATTGAACTACTCTTCTTTTTCTTGGATGAAACATCATCTGTTCTACCATTACCTCCATTAGTTCCTGTAAAAGATGTATCATCATTTGTGCCCTGTGCCTCATTAGTTTCATGCATACTTTCAACTTCATTATCCTCTTCATTAGCCTCTCCTATAGTTTGAATCTCTTCAAGTATGTCTTCAACTCCTTGTGCGTCTTTTCCTGTTGCACGATCCTAGATTCAATGTGTGGCTTAGCTTTCAAGCCTGCATTTGGTAGCTTAGGTACAAGTAATTTTTCAAGCTCAGTTAAGTATCCAGGTTCAAAACCAGCTTTTGTACTGTTGTGTGTTCCCCTTTGGTGTAGTTCAACCATGCATTCCACTAATGGTCGATCTTCAATTATGCTCCACTTTCTTTTCTTTGTTCCTTTTGTTAATATCGATGTGACTTGAGAAGATCTGTTTCCTTCCATGATGAACAACCAAATGATTCATACATCACCCACCTACATTCACAAATAATTATTAGATTCATGGACACATTTAGTTGAAATAAGCTATGAGAATTCAACTATCACCCCTGATCAGATGCAAAGTACTGACAGCTTTGTGATGTAAAAGAAATCAGCAGAAGTTCATCTAATATTAGTGGCTTCAAGAAAATAAAACGTTCAGAGCTGGCTTAAAAATGATTTCCATTACTTACATATCAGCAATTTGACATGGACATGATTAAATGCCAATAATAACAACATCAGCAATTTGACATGTACATGATTAAATGCCAAAAGTAGCAACATCAAGGAAAAAAAAGCATCTTAGGGAAACATAGTTCATGAAGGAGAAAAAGTTACAGCACCACAGGAACAACAGTTAAGAACTTTCTGTTGCAAGTACCAGCTGTTCCAGAGCCTGTTAGCAGTAGAGCACAAAAAATAATGGTGTCACAATAAGCATCAAGAAGGAAGCAATGCTATTCAATAAACTAAAAGGATACCAGACTACACAGATTAGAACTTCCAAATGAGTTAAAAAAAAAAAACTTGGGAAAGTGATTGCTAATGGTCATACACTATACAACAACAATTATTGTGGAATCTGAAATTTAAGAAACCAACAATTCATTGATTTTGTTAACAAAGATGACTGGTCATAATGATGATTCAACTTTTACTACATTACTGTTAGAAATACAATGTTACTATTTTCAACTCTTACTTCCTTTTCCACTTTGCAAGAAACAAATACAGAAGAGTACAATCCAGTAGAATATCCCCAAGTTTAAAATTATACCTTGAAATTATGAAAAAAGAAATCAAATCCTTACATTGTTGTCACTAAATTCCTAACCTTTTAATACCATCATCAAATCTGGTATAAAATGATCTCAACATCAATAAGCATCAAAATGCCGACTCTCTTTCAACTGATCCTGAATTTTATCTAACCTATACACTGCAACTCAATACTCAAACCTGCTTCTGTTATCTTGAACTAAAATTACTTCAACTCAAGTACAATGACAGAAGGACCATAAATTCGCTCTTCCCAAGAACAAACTTTGTGGATTCCCTTATGCTATGTATGCATATATGTGTGTGTATGTGGTTGCAGTTAAGTTTAAATAGCGAAGATGATGAATTTGAGCCCAAAATTAAAACTAATGAGGAGATTAACTACAAAAAAAAAAAATTATAGTATTAAATGCAACAGAAGGTCACAGGCATTAAATGACCAACAACACCACCTAACCTAACTACATACTCAAAGATTCAATTCAAAAGTAGACAAAGCATAAAAGAGAATGCAGCCATACATGCATTTGGGTCCCAAGTGAAAGCAAAACCCACCGCATCCGGACAGCAACCCTCCAATAATTCCCCCACTTCACATGCTCTTTTTACTCCTTAATTCCCAAGTGAAAGCAAAACTCTAATCAAACAGTTCATGAGTTCATCGTTACTGGGATTGAAGTGTAGGTGGACAAAATTCTCTTTGACAATTTATCAAACAGTTTAAGAGCATATAATATCACTAATTTCAACCATAAACAAAAATAAATGACTAAAAATCAAATCAATAGAAACACAATAATGATTCATGTTATTGTTACTATCAAGGCTAAAATGAAATAGAATGATTGGATTAGTGATAAAATGAAATCAAATCAAGCAATAAATATTAACATAATCAAAAGATAGAAACAAAAGAAAGATCCAATCTAACCTGAAATAGAGAAATTTTCAAGAGAAAACAATTGTAGAGGAAGATTAATGCCGTCCAAAGAGCTTGATTCTGCTAGGTAAGGAGAAGAAAGTGACGACAAGAGGACGACGAGAGGCAAAGACGATGAAGCGAGGCAGAGAAGAAGACGATCAATTTTTTTTTTTTTAACACCGAATGATAAATTTTGTGAGGGGTAAAATTGAAAAAATGTCTATTTCAAAGGACAAAGAATATAAATTCTTTACTTTTTTCCGAAAGACTATTTTTCAAAAATTATGAAATTATTATTCTATGAAATTGTAATTTCATACCAAAATCTGAATCAAATCAAAGAATACATATTCTTTATGGAATAGTTATTCTATTTCTAATCTATTTTGTGAACCAAACACAGCCTATGGGTAATGATTTTGTTCATATATAACAAAATTTTATGTAGCTTGTTGTAACTTTCAAGGTTGCTTCATCATTTTAGTAAAAGTTTGATACGAATGGATCTCCTTGGAGCATCCTTGCTTGCACCTTCCTTCAGCGACCTTTCGTTCCTTCCGTACACATTGCATTACGTGCAAGTGCAAATAAAATGTATTGGTTAATTAAAAATAAGATGGTCGCCAAATTGTTGATTCTTTTTTTTAAAAAAATAATATTAATGCAATTGCAAGCATTCTGATTCAATTTCACTAAATAGTATGTTATTTGAATGGTATGTGATAATTTCACCATATCGTTGTATAAATTGAAATTTATAATTCATGAATGATTAAATTACATTTTACACAGGCTAACGGAATTGAAATTCTCAATATGTTTTACATTAAATCGTAAAATCAAAATTCTCAAGTTCAATACGTTAAATGATTCAACATAATCCAGCTACAACGGAATAAATTTTGTAATTATTTTTATGTATTAAAACATATAATTTAGTAATTTGCAATTTCATCCATTAGTCCTTAAAAATTAGGAAAAAAAATTACTATATTACCGCAATTAAGTGAGACGTAATTCATTCTGCCACATTGGTCCCAACTCCCAAGTAAGGGAGGAGGAGAAATTGTATCACATTTCAATCTTATTTGTTGGATTTATTTCAAAAATATCTTTAATATTATAAAAATGCTTTTAATACATATTAAAAAAATTATTTAAGTCTAATAGATTCTTAAATTTAAATTTAAGGAAAATTTTAGAGTAATTTGATTTTTTCTTACTTTAATTTTACTTTATTTTATTCACCATTGAATGAAAATGTATTTTCTCATCCAATGATTGTTATTAACAAAGTACATTTTACTTCGTAAAAATCAAAGTGACCCACCTAAATTTAAATTTAAATTCAAATTTATTGTATTTAAAAATAAAAAATTATTAAATTTTATAAATTAACATTTTTTTTTTTGTAACTTTCAAACGTACAAAACGTCATTTGAATATATCAATTTATAATATAACCCCCGCGAAAATAATTAATTTGGAAAATGCCCCTCAAATCGGAGACCTTTTTTTTTTTCCTTATTTTTTTTGTTATTGCACGCCCATGTCCATAAGTAACCATAAGTTGATTGCTTGAGAAGAAACCATTTCTTCTTTTTTGAGACCAAGCAACCCGATAGCCTTTGCAGCTTTCAGTCAGGTCAGATTCTTATCATCATCTTTCTTTCCAGATTTTTTTCTTTATTGTTATTATTATATACAACTGATTGCCATTTCCTTTAATGCCTTTAAATTTTTCGATTTCAAAGTGAAATATCCGTATTTTCTTTTTTGGGGAATTAAATCGTTTCCATTCTTGAAATCTAATTAGGGTTTCTCTCGATTGTTTTTTTCACTAGTTTTCGAGTTTAGTCTCAAACTGGCTTTACCCAAATTCTTAATTTTTCTTAGTTGTTAGGTTTGAGTCGAGTAGGACATAAGGGCTTAATTCCTCCCAGTTTGGATACATTGGTGATCTTTTTATTGGATCTGTAAATTCTTGTGGGTTTTCATTATTTTTTAGCAGTGTGTGAAGGATATGTGCATCTGTGATCCAAGAGCCTAATGAAATGCTTGCAAATTCTGTTATTTAATTTAGGGCTTGAAACTAGTAATACTGAATCCGAAATTTGACTTTGAGCATTTTGAATTGACCCTTTTAGTTGATCTTTTAGAACATGGAATTTTAAGGTGCAACCGTGCAAGGCTGAATTTTTTTTTTCCCCCTCATTGTAACAAAATATGTTATAGGACTTAATCTGAGTGTGGAATTCGACCTGGGTGTATGGAAGGTGGATCTGGTAGAATCAATCAAATAGAAGAGAATCAAGCTCAACTGATTCATGGCCTTCCTGATGACATTGCTCTTTTCTGCTTGGCAAGAGTGCCACGGAAGTACCACACAGTGATGAAGTGTGTTTGCAGGCGATGGAGAGACTTAGTATGCAGCGACGAGTGGCATGCTTATCGTGTAAAGCACAGTTTAAGTGAAACTTGGATATATGCATTATGTCGTGACAAGTTTGAGCGGATGTGTTGTTATGTTTTGGATCCTGATTCTTCAAAAAGGTGTTGGAAGCTTATTGAAGGGCTTCCGCCTCACTGTTTGAAGAGAAGGGGCATGGGTTTTGAAGCACTAGGAAAGAAGCTTTACTTGTTAGGTGGTTGTGGTTGGTCGGAAGGTGCTTCTGATGAAGCCTATTGCTATGATGTTTCTAGGAACTCTTGGACTGAAGCTGCTCCCTTGTCTACAGGAAGGTGATTATCTCTTACTTGTATGCTTATGGATGGTTATCTGCTTTTGTGGTGTTTACTATGAGTTCATTTTTGTTTGATTAAATTTGGGTGCTTCAATCAGCCACTGATTTTGCATCCCATCTTGGAATCTACCCTGGGAAAATATTTTTTTTAAGAATACTCCTGTTTTATCAGTTACTATGAGTTCATTGTTAAAAAAAAAAAAAAACAATTTGGTTCTGTGTTCATCTTAAAGTCACACCGAAAAAACCAAAAATATTGCCTTTTATATCATCTCACATTTTGTTTCTCTTTTGGTGGATGTTGTCAACTTGGACAAATGCTTAGTTTCTTCCATCCGAACTTGCATCCTGTCTCCAACTTGCATTCGTTTTGTCATTTTGAACAATTGTTTATCCTTTTCTAAGAAATTTATGAACAGTTGTTCTGATTTGCAATCACTTCATTTAGGTGCTATTTAGCTTGTGAAGTTTTGGATGGGAAAATATATGCCATTGGTGGGTTAGGTTCAAAGTTGAGTGATCCACATTCTTGGGACACCTTTGATCTTCACAAGAATTGTTGGGAATCACATTATGATGCTAACATCATACCTGATGTTGAGGATTCCATGGTCTTGGATGGGAAGATCTATATCCGGTCTGGTGCCTCGTTTGTGACTTCTGATGTATATGCTGTTCTTTATGAACCATCATATGGCACATGGCTGCATGCAGAAGTTGATATGGTGTCAGGCTGGCGTGGTCCAGCAGTTGTTGTGGATGGTACCCTTTATGTGCTCGATCAGAGTTCAGGAACCAGGTTGATGATGTGGCAGAAGGATAAAAGGGAATGGATGGCAATTGGAAGGCTTTCATCATTGCTTACAAGACCACCTTGTCAAATTGTAGCAATTGGGAAGAAGATATTCATCATAGGGAAGGGACTTAGCACAGTGGTGTTTAATATTGATAAAACTGGAAATACGGATGGGGTGATGCTAAGTTCATCCATACCCGGACTAACTTCTGAGGATGATGTTATCAGTTGTAAATGTTTAGCATTGTGAATTTTCAACACTTGTCATTTTTTGGTTCATTTAAATCAACGCCAATGCTGTGGCATGTACTAGAGTTCTGTAGCCTATTATGTACAGTAATCAGTATCCTCTGGGAACCGAGTTTGATGTTATATTACATAAAAGAGAAAAGAAATGGGATCAAAAGGAATATTTGTTCTGAATATTGACTCAATTCATATTTGATTTCAATCAGCGACGGAATTAATAAATTTTGCAAGCACATGGATTTATCAATCCAAACCACTTCTGAATTTCTTGTCCCACCTTAATAATCTAGAAGCACTCTTTTCCTTGGAAGAAGCTGTAGCAATGCAATCATATAGGTTATGCGCTAAAAACATGTCATCAAGAAATATTGGACTTAAAATTGAGTTAGACTAGAACTTAGAAAACTTGTGTGGAACATATGAAAGATAAAATATTAAATTTGAGGGTGTCAGTAGTTTAACAAGGGAAAATGTGTCAATCTGCTTTGACCTCAATGCTCAGGCGCACAATCGGTTCAATCAGGGGACAATCCACCTGCCATAAGCTTAATATAGAAGAAATTAGACACCAGGATAGAAATTCATACATTAACTCAGTGCAGGCATCGTATTTTATCATGCATAATCTTTCCTCAATTTTTTTTTTCAAAAAACTGATGTACCATCTTTTGTCTCAAATCTCTCCTGAAATGCAAAAAACAAAACACAACAAAAGAAAGCAAGAAAGAAAAATAAGATGTATGTTACTTACCGGTGAAATATTTCCGACTCCAATCACTCTAATGTTTTTTGCAAGAGAGACAACATGAATACATCCTATGCGACAGCATCTTTCCCCTAATGCATAGTTAAATTGGGGCAAGAATTGCTTTCAGAATATTATCAACACATTATGATACACATCAAAACTGACGCTTTGAGTAATTACAGTACAATGTGATATCCAATCCGGTATTGGTGAAACCTATTTAACCAATAAACCTTCATTTCAACATCTGGATGCGTGGATCCATTGTACAACGAAGTCTACATCACTTGATCACCAAAACACCCTTGTCACTCCTCTTAAACTAACATCAAATGCTAAAGTGCTAAGTCATGCAAGTATAAACTGAACTTGGTCAGCTAGTCTTCTTTCTAAAAGCTGGATGTATGATTCCGTTGTTTGAATCTAGGTTGTCAATCTTAGACATGCATTCTTTCATCCTCTTTAGTACAATAGGCATAGAAGAGACATTACTGGAAATTTTATCTTTGAGCAAACGTACTTTTTCAGCAATCTTTTGGTCCCTTTCTGTTAGAAATGCTGAGTTACTTGATTTATCCAGCCATTTTAGACCTGTATAATAAATCCTGGTCAACAATGCAATTGCAATTTAAAGAGATCATATGATTTGAAAAATTCTACCAAATCCCTGAAAGAACACCATTGAATAGAATCATACAATTTGATCTTTAATTGAAAGAACTTATAAAAGCCAAAGAAAGCGAAAATGTTCTGCAGAAAGAATGACCCAACTAAATCTTATCCTTTAATAACATTGCCATTATCATCTTCACTTCTACCGTCGATCAATTTGACCAGGTGACCCTCTCAACTAAAATAGACATCAGCATAAATTACAAAAAGAATAAACAACATTCTACCTGTTGACATATCCACTACTTTATTTCAAGTACAAAAACTTGCCCAGACATGGAAAGTTTTTAAGCGGGTAGAGCAACACCACTCAAATAACTAGTGGTGCAACATCAGCTGTCCTAAAACACTCCACCTATATTCGTGTTCTAGCATTACTAAGTAGCTACATAAACCTTTCTAAAAATTTCTTTCCTTCAGCTATGGGGCAGAAAGCAAGAAATAATAATCACTGTGCACTAACTTTTAACTTCAAAAGCAGCACCCAGGACACTGAAAAGGAGAGGAGGAAACGATCATGTTGTGCCCAAAAGTGAGGCCATTCCCAACCCACCGGATATGCAACAATCACAAATACAGCACAACTAGACTCTCGACGTAGCACATTTTGGCCCACTCCAACTTAAAATTGTAACTTTGCAGTTACTGTTCAAGGTAAAAATAAAACGACCACCAGCAGTATAATCAAACAATCATACTTCAACAATAATGTTGTTAGCCCATTTTCACTACTTCCTAACTAAGTGATATCCCCCATTGGAATTGCAGGAATAAATACCACAACTTTTGCAAAGAAAGCTGTTTTGAGAATTTTTCCATATGAAACAAAGTAAACCCATTAAATCTTCAACACTTCCATTACTCAATAACTTGGAGGTTATCAAATCAGTGTACCAATCACGAAAATTTACTCAAACCCTTCCACTAAAAAAACCGTAATTTCATCATTCAGAGAAAAATAGAGTTAAAAACCCTAGAAATGAAACAAAGAAGAAAAGAACTAGCCTGGATTAGAGTCTCCGGCGGGTCCAGGATCCGACCCAGAATCAATGTCGGAAAGAACGGGTCTTTGGGCAGAAAGAATAGAAGCTAAGGTAGCCTTGAGCTGATCTGGAAGAGTAGCTCTGAATTCTAGTATCTTATTAGCCATTTCTTTTGTTTCTGACTCCAACTTCTCCAATTCTTCTTCCTCTACTTCTTCTTCTTCTTCTTCTTCTTCTTCTTCTTCGGAGACGGACTCTTCCGGAATCCGAGCAGAAGTAGTAGCAGTATCAACAGCTGTTTCTAGGGTTTTTCTTGGCGCATTGTTTAACGCCATGTTTGGATCTACTGGATAATTTGCCTACCGAGCTGCTGCTGGTGGTTACTGGTATCTGTTTTGGAGGGGTATTTTCGGTTTTTAAAATTTGAAATATATTTTATTTTGATTTTTTTTTCAGTTCAGCTCCTGCGGGTCCCAGTCTCATCAAAACACCTTTCACCATTGGATCAACTGAAAGACCATCCAACGTTCCCTGTTTAAAGTAATCTCCGCCCTGATTTAAATATAATATGTGAAATTGAAACGCTGTCGTTTCTCAGAACCAGAACGAGATCCCGCCAAAATCAAAGCAAAGATGTTTGGTTGCTGAGAAAATTTAAGAAGCAACTTTTAAATGATTTTTCTTTTCTTTCTTGGTTTGTATTATCAGGTTTTCATTAACAAAACTGTAATCCAATCTCTGAAGACGTTGATATCCAAGTGACTGATTTTTTTCTTTTTTTTTTTTTAAAGTCTACCCAAGGCAAAGACAAAAAATGCTAACATAGGAGTTCCCGAATGTATTAAAAATAATATTAATAATAACGATGATCAAGATGATGTAATTAACTATCACCGCGTCCGTTGAAATCTGGATTGTTTCACTTCACTGTTTCTTCAATTGCAACAAAATTAACACATTATAAAGTTTTTATTTTTAATTGTTTCGAGACTAATTAGTAATCTGATCGATATCATTTGAATTGTTTATTCTTGATTTATTTATCTTATCTGATCAGAGATTTCTTCCTCAGATTAACATTCTTTCTGTTTCATGGAAGTTTGCCAAACCCAGGTACTTAATTTTTTGTTTCTTAATGGCTTTCTGGGTTTTTCTGTTTGGATCATGAGGAAAATATGATTCTTGATTTGAGAAGTGGAATCTGGTATTAAATTCAGTTAAACTTTGATCAAATTTACAAGCTCATATCTTTGCTTTATACTATTGTATGTATGTGGGTGTGTATAATTTAATGCATTAAGGGATGAGTTGATTCATCTATAATTTATGAATGGATATTGTGACAGAGGATGCATCCCCAGACAGTTGATTCAGAAGGTCCGTATAGGCTGCTCCAATGTTCAGCAAAAGGTGACAAAACAGGGGTGATGCAGGAATTAGAAAAAGGTGTGGAACCTAATTTGGCGGATTATGATAAGCGAACAGCTCTTCATTTAGCTTCCTGTGAAGGCTGCACTGAAATTGTTCTTCTTCTTCTTGGGAAAGGAGCTGATGTTAACTCTGTTGATCGTTGGGGTCGCACTGTAAGTTGTTGACTTCGCTTTTCAATTTTATTTTGCTGATACTAATTGAACTTTTGCGGTGCACAAATCAGATGCATAAACGATATGAAGTATGTGCTAAATCTGTTATAGTGACCAGTACATGGGCACAGACAGGCTAGCATATAGGCTAGTATTTTTAAGTCAACTCCATGTCAATGCATCTCGTTATGTGGTTTATCGTTTATGCTGCATTTGGCACCTGATAGGAGGTTCAGTACTAGTCTATATATATATATGATTTAAATGCTAAGTGCTGAGAAAAGGTTAACAACCAGCAACATTGCTGCCTGGTCTTAGTTCCATACAATTTAATGGCATGTTTGAATATTTGCCTTTTATCTTTTTCTTTTTTTTGTGTGAACTACCGGTATCTAAAGTGCACTGGACTTTGATTAATTTGGTTTAATTCGAGCAGGACCATAAGGGTGGTAAAGATCTCCCAACAACAAAAATAATTTTTTTTATCTTTCATTTTACTTGACAAATATAAATTTTCTTTCATTTTACTTGACAAAAATAGAGTTTAAATCTATGGAAACGCATATTGATATTAGAAATTTTGCAGCCACTGTCAGATGCTCGTAGCTTTGGCCATGTGGATATTTGCAGGATACTGGAAAGTCGGGGTGGAACGGATCCGGTATACTTTTTTAAAGTAGATTGTTGAGTGATCGTTTAATTAATCTCTGAAGTGAAATATCCCATGTTTTATAATTGGAAATTTCATAGTTTTTTTTTTTTTTTTAAGTCTCTCAGCGTTCACCTAGTTCATATCAGAACTTTATTGGTTTGCAAGGTCCAGTGGGTTAACAGAATCATTCTGGTTGGGACAGGTAGGAGGACTCGATTCTCAGACGCCATGCTACGAGATTGATTACAATGAAGTGGACATGGATGGTGCAACACTTATTGGAGAAGTAATTTCTATCTCTATTTCTACAGGAAAATTTAGGACACCTGAACTCTATTTTGGTAGTGTTTGATCTCTGGGAGTTCCACTCAGAAATATAACCTTCTCTTTACTAATGTTGCATTTACATTAAGTATGCCATTGGTGATGATCCCCTGGACTTAGATCATGAAGTCTTGCAGGGATCATATGGTGAAGTTTATTTAGTGAGATGGCGCGGTACAGAAGTGGCAGCAAAGACTATCCGTTCCTCCATTGCCTCAAATCAGAGAGTGAAGTGAGTCTTATCATCTAGATTGACTCCTCTTCTTCTCTCAGACAAACACATGCACACAGTATCATTTATTCCAAGCTCTATCAATTTTATTAAACGGAGATTCAAGTTTTTTTTTTATAAAAGATCTATAATTGTTTTAGATGGAGCCAAAGAATCATATGTCTAGCTACTTGCAGTTGT
This sequence comes from Mallotus japonicus, assembly GCA_949634005.1. NCBI lineage: Eukaryota > Viridiplantae > Streptophyta > Magnoliopsida > Malpighiales > Euphorbiaceae > Mallotus > Mallotus japonicus. The sequence goes on from CATIWK010282676.1 coordinate 16,417, forward strand.
CCACTTCATGGTGCTATAAAACCATTGCATCAAGAGGGGAAAAAAGAAAAATAATTGTGAAAATAAAAACATCACTGCTAGTGCTACTTCTGAAGATAATGCATGCTGACTACTTTAACTGTAATGGGCTTATGCTATGCGTGATTTTTTTACAGGAATACTTTTTTGAAGGAACTGGGTTTGTGGCAAAAGTTGCGCCACCCTAATATAGTGCAGTTTCTTGGTGTGCTAAAGCACTCTGATCGTCTAATCTTTCTCACCGAGTATCTTCGCAATGTGCGTTTTTCTCATATCAAGATACGATTTAGAGATTAACAATACTTTTATTCTGATTGTTCCTACAAAGTAAATTTTCCAGGGAAGTTTGTACGACATACTGAAAAGGAAGGGAAGACTTGATACACAAACAGCAGTTGCCTATGCTTTAGATATTGCAAGGTAGATACATACTAATCATTTAAAGCTTGCATGCATACAAGAACTCCTGATTTAGCATGCTTTCAGGTTCTTCTCCAAAGACAGAACAAAAGCTGTACAGTGTTATTGGTCTTTTAACACTTAATAGACTTCCTTGTTAAAGCTTCAATTACTGATCATGCACCCTTGCAGAGGCATGAATTATCTGCATCAACACAAACCACATGCTATTATTCATCGGGATCTGACGCCAAGGTATTGTTTTCTAAATCGTTCTGTTATTTTATTACGTTTCTTCGTAATAAAATAATTCTCACCATTTTTTCTGTTTACGTTAATACTTTCAGGAATGTGCTGCAAGATGAATCAGGACACCTTAAGGTTACAGATTTCGGCTTAAGCAAAATTGCACAGGAAAAGGATGCGGGCTACAAGATGACTGGAGGAACTGGTTCATGTAAGGATGTTCAGTTTTCTTGAATATAAATTCTCTCATGTAAGAATCAGATCACTGATTATAATTAAGAAACTCTTGTAACATTTTTCAGATCGTTACATGGCCCCTGAGGTTTATCGTCGAGAGTCTTATGGGAAGAGTGTTGATGTTTTCTCGTTTGCTCTTATATTACACGAGGTAATAAGATGAAGTCTGGATTATTTTGCAATATGATTTACGTACGTTGTTTATTGACATGGATGTGCTGATATAGATGTTCCAAGGAGGACCCTCGAACAGGGCAGAACTCCCAGAGCAAGTAGCGGACAAGAGGGCTTATGAAGATTCTCGACCATCCCTATCCTCATTTATATACCCTGAACCGATCAAGCTGTAAGTTCATTTCATAAAAGCACTGTTTTTCCTCCTCTGCCATGGAAGTTCATAATTAGCAAGAACCAAAATGCTGGCATCATTTAATGATTTGTTTCTTGGCTTGTGTTGCTTCATGAAGGCTTCTTCGAGAATGCTGGCATAAGAATCCAGAATGCCGACCAACGTTTGAAGAGATAATTTCACACTTAGAGGCAATCGAAGACAGTTTCAAACATAAGAAATCAGTAGGTACTTCCTGCTGCGACTGTGTTATCTTATGAGCTAGTAAAATCAGTGTTGGCTCATAATACAGTAATCACTGTATTTGGTGCATGTTTTGGACCTTTTTTTTTTCTTCTTTGTAATCTTCTAATTTTCTTCTTCACGTGTAATTTTTGTTTCTGTATTTCGAATTTTCTCTCAGACAAAAACTTTGTACAAAAACCCACAACGGGTACAAAAACCTTGAAAACAGTACTGCTAGCTTTTATGCGTGCCTGGGGGGGCGCGAGATAGTTTGAAAAATATCTTTATTGTTGTTTTTATTTGTCTATTGATATGCATATGATGTCTGAGTGGTGTAGTTGGTTATCACGCTAGTCTCACACACTAGAGGTCCCCGGTTCGAATCCGGGCTCAGACACATTTAATTTATTTTTACTCTCAAATTTTACATTATCAGAGCAGCTATCATCGGACTTTTTTTTTTGTTTTTTTTAAACTACATCAGAAAAAATCTACCAAGACTTCTCACTTTACTCGTCTTTGAATCCTTCCAATAAAAGATGCAAATCCAAGGACTCTCACTAACAAATAACACTGTCTCACCACTCAATTTGTCACATCCTCCTCATATGAATTCATCTCTTTCACCCTCGCACCACCAATCCAATTCGATATCAAGAGTCCAGTTTAAATCTGGGTTTTCCAATTCAGTCAAAAGGGTGCCCAAATCACTTATTGGAATGAGAAGATGTAGTAGTAACTTGGTTACTGTCAGTTGTGGAGTGTTGGCAAATAACAGTAGTAGTGAAAGTAAAGATGATAGCATTTACATAAGAAGGTGTGTGGAGCTTGCAAGGAAGGCGATTGGGCGCACAAGTCCTAATCCTATGGTGGGTTGTGTCATTGTAAAAGATGGCAAGATTGTTGGTGAAGGGTTTCACCCTAAAGCTGGTCAGCCTCATGCTGAGGTGATAATCTCATATATCCTTCTCTTTTTTTTTTTTTTTTTTTTTTTTTTTGTCTCTTTGTTGTTAATACATTTGGTTTCTGCTTCACAGTTCTTTAAAATGCCAAAAAAAATTAAAGATGAGAAAACAAGGTATTGAAAAGATAATGGCATTTCAATAAAAATGAAATTTTATAGATTGATTAAGTGAAGTTGCTGAGTACATAAGGCTGCTTTTAAGTTGTTTGTTGAATTACTCTAATGCTCATCTATGACACTGCTAAGCTGGAAACTTGCTGCATTTATGTTTTACTAGGTTGAATTTGTATGCTCATTCACTTGGTAAAGATTCTTTATTTCGTGTTCAATGACATATCAGTAAAACTTACTTTTAATAAAAAGAATAAAAATTGACACTAATAGTGGGAGGAAAGGTTTATTATCTGAACCAATTAGCTGAATTAGAAACAGGAGAGCTCATTAGAGTGTGAAAATATTGCAAGATGAGAAAAGTCCTTAAATTGCAAGTTTTATCTATTTTGTTGGATAATTTCTTGAGATAATGTTATAGTAGAAGTAAATTCAGCTATTTGGTTTGATTTGAATTATGGTTAGATTTCTTCGAGTAAATATTGGATCAGATTTTTATGCCTGAAAATGAAGAGAAATGATGTCTAAAAGTTTGAACTGAGTCAATGACTATTCTTTTAAGTATATACAAATGGATTGCTAATTTTTGCATCAAAAGTACCTCATTCTTTGTGCAGTGTAATATCCATTTTCCAAATCAGCTTCTTCCCTTGACAAACTGTTGTCAGATAATTTGAAACAGGTATTTGCTCTAAGAGATGCTGGAGATTTAGCTGAGAATGCAACAGCTTATGTGAGCTTGGAGCCATGTAACCACTATGGGAGAACTCCACCATGCACTGAAGCACTCATTAAAGCTAAAGTTAAGAAGGTGGTGGTTGGAATGGTAGATCCAAATCCAATTGTGGCTTCAAGAGGCTTGGATAGATTGAAAGATGCAGGAATTGATGTGACTGCTGGTGTTGAAGAAGAATTGTGCAAAAGGCTTAATGAGGCCTACATCCATCAAATGTTAACTGGGAAGCCCTTTGTTACACTTAGGTAAGAATATATTTAGTAATGCGACTATCCTTAGGTGGCATGCTGATGCTTACAGGTCATTTCCACTTGTTGCTTATATTTTCTTCAAGGTTCTGCTTTGACATTAACCTGTTCTTAGCTAACATGTTGTTAAAGCATTTTTAACTTCATGCAACTGCCTCAACTTATAGATACTCCCTCTCAGTCAATGGCCACCTCTTGGACCAACTTGGGGATGGAGTCACAGAGTGCGGTGGATACTACTCACAATTGCTACAGGAATATGATGCAGTTATAGTTTCCGCCTCGACAGTTGAAAAATTCTCAATTCCTATCTCACAAGAACCTGGTGCCAATCAACCCCTTTGTGTCATAACAGCCACAGCTCCTCAAGTCCAACTTCCATCTATGGCTGAAGAAACAGCTTCTAATATGATAATATTTACCGACAAAGATACAACTGTTGAATCTGAAACAGCTCAAAAAGGAATAGAAACTGTAGTTTTCGATCAGGTAAGTTTGAATGAAATTCTGGAATATTGTAAGCGTCAGGGCCTATGCAATGTTTTGCTGGATCTGAGAGGAAAATTTGGTGAGCTTGAAGGGATTCTCAATGATGGTATTGAGCAGAATCTCTTGCAAAAGATTATGGTAGAAGTATTGCCATTGTGGGATCAAAGTGACGGCGAGAGTTCTTCTGTAGTTTTGAAAGGTATTAGGAGAAGATTAAAAGTAAAAGACCTGCAGCCCAGGCTTGTAGATCAGAGCATTATACTGGAGGGTTATCTTTAGTGCATATTGTCAACCAAAACAGGCACTGAACATGATACTTTAAGCTTACCGAGTGTTCCATTTTTCTACAAGTTGTAAGGAGCAGAATGGAATATCTTTCCAATTTCCATGTATTCTTTAATCTATTTCTTACCAACAAAAACAGTAGCACGATCCTGAAGGGGGATCAAACTGACATTTGATCTTGCCTGCATTTGTGGCTTGTGCATGCTGCTTTTACCATCTGCAAAACATTATCTTCAGTTTAAATAAGAAATCTTCCAAAGTGAGAATCAAAGACAATTCCTAGTTGTTTTTGATGTGTAAAGCACCACACAACCCTGTTGCAACTAGTTTTAGCAGCACAGATGTACTCAACAAACTACACCGGAACTTTCATCGTGAATAATGGCAATTGTTTCCTCAATACGATGATTCGCTATTCAATTCTTGATTGCTCGTTGTAATTCTCTTTCAGCCCGCCGGTTTCTTGTATTCTTTTTCAGGCCAACAGAAACAGATTTCGCAAGCATGCATCAAAGGTGAATAGCTGTGTGCTATACAGAGAAATATTATCTAGGAGCACACTATAGCTAGAATTGAATGTGAAGCACTAGAATGCCATATTATCACACTAATTACTCATTTCGATCTCAGTTGTTACTAATTACAGATCCATATTCTTCCATAATCATCATCATCATCTGTTAATTTGATTTTTACCTACATTGGCTGCTGCCCTCATGATTTCCAATTATTTTGGTAAAGGAAAAAAAATTATATATGCAACAAGAATATTTACAGTGATGTTGCTATATATACAGAAAATACATTGGATACAGGATTGTTTAAAAGAAAAATGCTTCCTGTTTGTATATTTGAATGCTCCAGCTGAACTAGAATTTGGGGCTAGATTAGAGTGTATATACTTGAATGCTTCATCTTGGCACGGGCGAGGGTTAAATAAGAGATGCAAAAACTGCAAAGGTCCACAAAATCTCAGATGTTAATGAATACGTTGTCCTGGATCTGGTCGTAAGTTTCAACACCTGCCAACTTATAAGTTAGGCCAACCATTTGTCGAGTGCTCACAAACATGGCGCTTTCTCTTTGCAATGAGTTGATTTTGAATGGTTTTCTCAGCTGCAATTGCTTCCTGAATGTTGCTGTTAACTAGTTTGCAAAGATCATCAAGTGCTAACATTGAAAATGGTTCCTCGATCAGAACACCAACCTATACAGAAATAAATTAAGTCCAAAAACTTCAATGAAATTCAGTTGTAAAAATGTGTACAAAGAAAGGATAATAGATATTTTCAAATACATAAACATGTATAAAAAATTGCTAACTCAAAACAGTTATGCTGACTTGGTGATATTTTGTTATATATGCAAGCTAGTACGAACACTGCACAGACAATACACTGCAAGAGTAGAAACATACTTCTTCAATGCAGAACAAGGAAGCAGCACTAATAAAAGTTGCAGGAACCACAATCCAGTGGCAATCATCCCAAAGTATTATAGGAAGAGTCAGATGCCAAAGGACCAGAAATCTTGATGTCAAGCGAGTGTATGAAAGTGGAATGGGAATTCCCATAAGTTGCTCACAAACACCAATTCCTTCATGCAAACATGAGATATTTGACTCCTGTACCATGATGAAGACATTGATGAATTATTATACATTTGTAACTATAAAGGAATATTCAGCATCTTTCATTCTTAGCCCTAAATATTATCAGAGAATATTAAGACAGAAGTTGCTGTGCATTTGAGTATAAAAAATCCACCAGGATAGAGTGAAAATCCTTAACATAGATGGTCGGATTATTAGACAAGGAAAATACCAGTAGATGTCTCTTGGATTCCTCTAAGTTAAGAAATTGAAGACATTGTGAAATGAACTCGATAATGCAACGAGGACGATGCCTAGAATTGAGCACAACTGCAAGATCATCTACTTCAAGCAAATTCTGGAGGTCTCGTTCTATATCTGAACCATAAATCAAATGACACTGCAGATAACAACTTTCCATCAGCAATTTACATCACCAACTTCTGATTGCTCTAAATTTTAAGATCATCAAATTAATAAAAAAAGGGCCAAAATTTACTTCACCAATCTAGTCCATTTTAAGCAAAACATACAGAGAAGCCTATCATATCATATAGCAGTTTAATAACAAGTCTACCTCATAACAGGAATATCCATTAAGGTTCACTTCTTTATAAGCATAAAAAAGAAAGAAACCCAAGAACTGACCATGCAACAAAGCAAATGCAAACTAACCTTAAGTGCAATTGGAAACGCAGTGATATATTGCAGGAGAGCATTTCTAAGAACAGCATCTTTTGAACTATCAACAGTAGCAATAACCTGTCTAGCAAAGTCATTAATACCCGAAATAACCTTAGTCCAAGCTTTCCTACCCTCTTCGTATCTCGAATAAGAAGCTTCTGTCCTGAATACAAGCAACAACGCCAATGCCGGAGCTGTCAACTGATAAGACAAAGAAGAAGCTTTGAGAACAGGGAAGAACCCAGGCAAGAAATGCAACTCCACAGCAGAATTATAGCTAGCTACTATGACAGCGACTGAAGTAAAAACAAATACAGGAGGTATTAATGACAAAATGACACGCGACTGCAGACTTGAGAGTAAGTGGCGTATATGGCGAAGTGAACTTCTGTGCTCGACCCATTTATCGTGGGTGTACAAAATGCGTTTCTGCTGCATTCCTCGCTCTTTTACCCGGTCAGCCCAATCTGGAATTGCGCGGAGAAGGGAAATTAGGTCCAGGGCTGGGGGTTTTGGTGGCGTTTTTGGGGAGTGGGAGCAGTAGGTTTTGGAGGAAAGATTGGGTTTGGAGGGAAAGGTGGTTAGGTTCAGTTTGAGGGGAATTTGGGGGGTGAAGCTTGAAGAAGGTGAGATTTTTGGGAGTGGGGATTTGAAAGGGGTTGAGGGTAGTGACATTAGCGGTTGGTGATACTAGGGTTAGGGTTTTTGAGGTTGGAGAAGGAGAAGGAGAAGGAGAAAGAGAAGAGCAGATGGAGGTGGAGATGGACATGGGCGTAATAAGTAAGAGCAGAATGATAAATTGAGAAAATAGGAGTTAAAGTTGAGAGTGGGAGTGGATATTTTGTTAGAAATGATCCTTTGTGAAGGAGATTTTTACACATATACTATTTTTTCAATTTTTTTTGGGATGAATTATTTATTTATTTTTATTACATATATATTAAAAAAAATTTCTCTTCAACAAAAATTCATCTTACCATTTTTTTTCCCAAATCATAAAGTTCGAAAAGAAGATAATCAATTTCTGATAACCTCTAAATTAAAAATTAATGGAGAATGGCAATTGAATGGTGCAAAAGGAACAAATTAAGGGTGTCAATAAACCTAATATGAGTTAAAAAAAATAAAAAATAAAATAAAATAAACCTAATATGAGTTAAAAAAAATTCAAGTTCGTATGGATATATTTCATTTATATTATATTTTGATGATATTATAGTGATATTTTGGTTTGCTGGATCTCAATCTAAGAAGATTTTTAGTGATTCGGATATGTTCATTCTCAAGCTTGATGCTGAGATCAACCTCATATGAAACAGCTTTCCAAAGCAAGGAATTTGTGCCTGATAAATCGGAAAAGGAGTTGCCTTCTCCAGCCAAGGAGCTGCTGGTCTGTTCGGGTCCAACTTGATGATGAACATGTGCTCTGTTTCTGGTTCCTGTAAAATCTTCTGATGATCATGTGGTCTAACTTGGTGTTTTAGGGTATGTTTCTTTGTTGTTAGTCATGTAAATTACTACCCATGATGTTAGTGTAAGAGTAACTCTAACGGCTTTCAACTTTTTGACTTTTATCCTTGTGCTAGTGCTCTGATACGAGTCTCTTTGAGATTTCTTATTCTTGTTTCTGCGTTTGTGGCAGATCAATGGTTGTTCGGAAAAAAAAAAAGAAAATTAAGGGTGTCAATATATATATATATTTTTTGTTCTTTTGCATGCCCAGCTGCCAGAGTAAGTCAACGTAAGCTCATGCCCTAAGGGTAAGGAACCAACAGCCTCCATTCTTCCTCAAAGTTGCATCTATTGACATGGTCCAAAAGGATTTTGCCAACAGATGACTTTCTTGAGCAAGATCAAGATTTTCATATATAATCCATAAAACACTAAAATTTAAATCCATCAGACAAGAAGGACAGCATAGGAGAGGAAAATGATAGCAATTCTGTGAACCATTAAGCAAAATACAAGGTGATCAAGGAACAGATACAAGTCAGAATTCCATCTCCATCATTTCTATCAGAACAAAGCAACAAAAGACATCATATGTGGATTTGGCCAAAAATTCTACAGAAATTTATTATATCTTCCTGTAAGAAAGTCTCTAGCAAAGGATTAAAAAAGGAACTTGCTCACATAAGACTCCTGTTTGACAACAGCCAACCTAAAATCATAATGATACTGTGCAAACTTCCCTCACACACTCAGCTAATGCTCGTTTGCACTGTTGATTTGACTGCTTTGTGGTTATTTCTTTGATCCAAAAACAAACTCTTTCACAGAGCTCTCTGCTGATTGTATTGCCCTTTTAACCTGCCATCACAAGAGAAATCAGTCTCATAAGTTGGTGGAGAAAACCAAGTCAGAATTTTTTAACAAAATCTTGAAACCAGTCAGTACTAAAAAAAATTACAAAACTATAAACGAAATGATCAATCAAAATTCATAAGACAGGCTTACAGCATGGTAAAATAAGCACAACCCAAGGAGTTATTGGTTTTCACCTCACCACAAGCACACACATGTTTAAATATATAATAATCAAATATTCTCTTTCCATCAATCATAATGTTGAAAGATTTCAATACCAAACACAAGAACAATGAGATAACAATTTTTAGTTCCATTGAAATAAAACTTGAAATATGGAAGAAAGATGCAAAAACAGAAGAAGCCCAGAAACAACCCAAAGGAAAAAACACAGATACCATTTCAACATTTTCATAAACAACTAAAGAACCAGGAAAAGAAAAGAACTTGGAAGATGTACAAAGTGAAATAAGTAAAAAGCTCATCATAGCACATGAAGAATTTGATGAACATCTAAGTCCTTAAAGTTGCTCATAATCACAGCACCTCGAGTCTGAAACTATAAACCCAGGTATGGATTAGACTGGTTCACTTAATTCAATTCCGACTCCATTAAATTAATAGTCTTTGTTGAGATGATCAAAATCAAAGCACTATACATCAAACGAAGGCATGCATCACTACCAACAATTTAAGCAAGACAAACTCCATCCTTGTACAAGAAAACCTGAAAAATTCAACTGCCCATCAACATCACCTATCCCCAAAATCAGATTACACCCATAGTAACAGTGGAATATTAAGAAGGCACTATTTGGAGGAACTCAAAATAGAGCATAACACGCAAAATATATATGAGTCCTGTTGATTAGAGGGGAATGAGAAAGAGGGACTTACAGGGTCAAAAGCGTTGGGTTGGGGGCCATAGTCAGCAGTTAAAAGGAAATAAGAAGCAACAGCAGTGGCCACCATTGTTGTTCTCCTTACAATCTTGTCTGTTTTAGGATTCATCTTCTTCTACCATGATCGTCTCGCTTTGAATTATTTATCTTTGACTCTGGGTTGGGTTGGTTTCAGATTTTTACAGAAGGATTTGGAAGATTTTGGAAGCCTTGCCAGAGACTGTGAAATGTGATGTATTTCACAGCGGTCGAAGTGTAATGTGTCCTATCTTATCCCAGTTTAAATTAAACTAACACCTGCAACCAAACAACTCTCTTTTTTGAAATCTTTTATTACGTCTCTCTCTATTTACTTTTTTATTTTTATTTTTTTTTAGTTTCACAGACATAACACAGAAATCATGGAAGAAGCAAATCCAACTCCGGACCCACCAGCCCAAGACCCGAACCTGTCCGACACCGCCCCAGCTTCTCCTTCTCAACCACCACCACCGCCAGTACAAGAGGCAGATGGGACGGCGGCTTCCCCACCCCCACCAACACCACAACCGCCCGTGCCTTCTACAGAAACACCACCACCTGCTACAGAAGCACCAAAACCACCGGTACCGCCGGTAGCAGCCCCACCACCACCTGCAACAGAAGCACCAAAATCACCAGTACCGCCGGTGGCAGCCCCACCACCACCACCACCACCGGCACCAACAGCCGCTTCTTTCCCTCCTCCTAAAAGCAAGAAAAGACCACTCCAAGACGGTCATGTCCAAATCCAAGACTGTGCCTACTTCAAGATTCGTGCTGTTCTCAAAGATATTCGTCCTCATTTACTTGAGGTAATAATCTTTGTATTCCATTTTCCAATCTCTTTAACTATTGAACTGATTTCTTGATAGAGTTCAGGCTTTCTTTTAGTTCTGCTTGATCTCATTTCCACATTTTTACTATAATTTGGTTCTTGAGACATTGTGATTTTGTAAATTTATGATCTTTTGTGCTTTATTGGTTAGAAATTGTAAATCCCTCAAGCCCCTTTTAGAGCTTTCTTTAGATTTTGCCATAACTTTGTTAAAGATTCCTTTCAAATCTGAGCTATGTTATTATCTTGCATTCCCAAGTCTGACACCTAATTTCTTGCAATTGTGTAGAAATTTGTACATTATATCATCATGCCCTGTATTTGTTTTATATTAAGCCTGAAAGACCTAAATTGCCTTTGTGTTCCTGAAGGTGCTTCGGACAGCAGATTTTCGCAGTTGCAAAGGAGCTGATGAAGTTCGAGAAAGTAAGTTTATTGATATAGCGCGCCGCAGATTGCAGTGTTTATCTTTAGATTTAATCACTTTATTGAATCTCATGGAACTTTTGACTAAATGCTGACTTCATTTTCCTTGTCTATGATTATGCTGATCTTAAACTTTCTCCCCCTCTATGTTCGGACTGTATTCGTCCAGATTTAAGAAATTAATGTGAATGTTGAAACAGGATATTACTTGATCTAAGGCAACATTTTTCTGTGAGAAAGCCTGTGATCACATCTGTACCTATCTGCAAATCTATGAAAGCTTATACTACAATTGAGTTTATCGTGGTTTGTTGGCTTCCATAATTAGGGGTTTCTTCATAGTTTTGTTTGAACATCAACTTGTCTTCCAGTTCCATAAACGGATCACTTATATGCTGTGCGTTGCAGGGTTGAAGCTGCTGATGGAACTATACAAACAGATTACTGCTGAAGCAGTCATCACAAAGAAGCCTAAGAATGAACCAGCAGGGCAACATTTGCCAAATGAAAATGGGGCTGCTCAAAAACCCCAAAAGCAGCTCCAAGATGTTAAGCTGACAGATCAGCCCCAATCTGACCATGTGTTTGTGAAACCACCAGAAAAGGAAGCCATTGATCTTGAGGAGCAATCATGTTATATTGGGGGATCTGCATTTGGCTGGAATTTTATCACTTTTCCAGGCAGTAAACCAGTCTTCTATGGGAGAACAAAGGGAGCATTTCGAGCTGCTCAAGTGGCTTCATAGGATATTAATAATGCTCTCATTCTCTCCACTTGTTAGTTTAGGAGAGAAATCCTTTGAGCCTCACCAATTATGTCTTTGTAATGAGGTTTTTAGATTTAGCAGTTGTAGCTGTGTAATCCTTTGTTGGAATATGCAAGTTTTCAAAGAAATTTGTTGATGAAATCCTCATGTTGGTGTTGTATTTTTTTTTTCACCCCTTTGTACTTTAATTGCCTGAACTGGGAAGAAGTATATGTTCCGATTAGATACTAAAAGTTAAAAATAGACATTTGAGCAATATTCTAACATATTGGAACAGAGCAGTCATAGTCGAATACAATGGAGCGGCATTTTCCATTATCAACAGCAAGAAAATAATAATAACTGAAGAAGCTCTGTACACAAAATACAAGCCAGAAATATTCTTTGACTCTCATCAGCTTTCCTTTTCACTTGCCAAAAAAAAATAAATAAACAAATAAAACAAATTTTCTCTGAATTCAATGGTATGGTAGGAGAGATTTTTAGAATCACTAGTACAAAATGAATCAAACCTTAAAAGAATTAGCCGAGCTTCTGCGCTTTATGTTGTTCGTTCGGAAACAATCCAACTCCAAGACACCAATCACCAGTCATAAAAATTGTTTTCTTTGATTTAGGTTATGGAAATGAAAAGATGCCATTGCCATCTATGATCAAAGCAATGTGCTTGTCTTCATAGACGGAGCATCACATGGAGTCAACAAAATTCATAGGTCGCCATATTATGGGCGTTCTCTACAATTTCACTTCTGTTCAGAGGTTTTGTCCTTTTCAGCTTCAAGATTTGTTCCTTCTTTGAGTGCTACCTGTGCTTCATTCTCCATTCCTAATATACCAAGGGCCACGGCCTGGAGATAAGATGCAACATGCCATACAGGGGAAATGATTTGGGCTTGCATTGCATCATTTAGAGCTTCTTGAGGCATGTCAGTCATGAGAAAGCACAGACTACGACGTGCAAAAAGGGTAGGAGAAACCATGGTTCCGGCATCTATGAACTACAAGAAGAAATTGTGTGTCAAACCAAGTATTTAATCAACGGATCATTTAGAAACAGCCTATAGTTCTAAAATGAAAAAGCACATCATAATGTAGACCAAAACCTGTGTGTAACACTCAATTGCATCTCTGAAGTCCTTCTGCTTGAAAGCAGAGTCACCCTTTTTCTTGAAAGTTAGAGTTTCTTTCATTTCGTCAGTCCACATTTGGAAAGAGAGCTGCAATGCAACGGGAGAAATTGAAACATTTAAGCTTACATGAAAATCTTAAGGAACTCCATGATTTGAAGCAAATAGAGACCTCATTTGTTACTCCTTCATCATCTTTATAGCCAATGTCATCTAAGATTTCGTGTATGGCTGTCAGGTCCTTCCTTGAGCAAGCCTCACCAAACGGTGATAAAGGAGACAGTGAAGCACTGTGTGGGATACCCATCAATACATAGGAAGGAACCTGCACAGAAAAATGGAAAAAATAAAAGACTATAGCTACCAACACCGCGAAGAAGTACAGATTGTCGTATCGTGTCACTCAACATCTCTAATTATCAAATAAACTTACTTCAGTTTCCTTCTGAAGAGGAGTCAGAGCAGCCACTAATGATTTTGAACTTGGTCGTTCCCGGAGTTCATACTGTAAACATCGAGAAGCCAAGCGTACTAACTCAGTCCCATCATCATTTGAAAACTGCCCTTCCAAGCAAGAATCTGTCAACATTTGTAGGTTTCTGTCCCGTATCAAATCAAGGGCCTGGACCATATGAACTTGACCATTAACAGCAGTTGTATATGGGAAAGCTAATTCACTTCCAAGTTATAAACATAAACGCTTACATGGCTGGGAGGGATGTGCTTTCCACTGAGAAGATCAACCAAAAGAGTGCCAAAGCTATATATTACACTTTCTGGTGTTACTCTTCCTGCATATCGCACAGACACACAAAATTTAGAATCTGTTAAATCAAAATGCAATAGAATCCGACATGAAAATTTTATTGTTTTAATAGGAAGAACATACCAGTTCTCAAATACTCAGGAGGAGTAAATGCTAGATTAGTACTGTAACTTTTTCCATCCCTGCTATTTTTCATTAGACCGAAGCTTGACAGTCTTGGATTACCATCCTGCAGAATTCTAATTTATAAAGTAATGCACATATAAAGAATCTAGTCAAATGAATACTTTAAACAAATAGCATTTACCTCATCAAATAAAATTCTATAAGCATTAAGGTCATGATAAAGGGCACGTCCTTTACTTGTGCAGTATTCTAGTGCTTCAGCAAGATGTAGAGCAACCCTTAATCGCATTGCCCATTTCATAGGTTGTGATTCCCCTGATTCAAGAAACCATTTTTTGCATCACTAGGTGCCACTGCCTGAACTTAAAGAATATAAAGAAAGCAAGATGGAAAAAAACTTACAATGAAAAAGGTGTTTTGCAAGTGTCTCACTAGGCAAGTATTCTGCCACAAGTAGCCTCTCATCATCTTCACTACAACAGCCAAGCAAATTTCCCAGTCTATGGTTGCGGAGCTGACCAACAGACCTTGCTTCTTCCTATTATAAGACAAGAAAATAATTTAAGCACTGTAATAATTAGACTAAAACCAAGGTTGGCATAATTTGAAACAAAATACCTGGGAAAAAAAAACTGCAATTTTTTATTGATTGATGTGATGAACTAATATGGAGTACATAAGCCCACAATGAAAAAGAGAAATAGTTTCATTTTGTACAAAACAAATAAAAATTTCGTTGCAAGAATCCAGTCCCATCCATGAATTTAACCAATTAAAAGCGATGTATGTTAAAATCCACTGCAAATCCATGAAGCCAAATGTAACAAATTTTTTTCTTTGAAAAGGTTGGTCTAATGGCAAACGGAAGCATCATCATGTACAATCAAATTCTGAATTCCCAAGTCTAAAAGAAGAAAATCCATGAATTTCTATGGCAGGGGAGGGATGGAATTATTTGGTTTCGTTAAGCTTAAGAGTTGCTTAATAGTGATAATAAAAGTTGGCTACCAAAAATTGTTTTGCATCAGGCCAAGCCATTCTATTAAAACGTTTAACAGCAATTCTTCTTTGGTTTTCCAGCTTCCCTTTATAAACAATGTTTGGGGCCTTTTCTCCATGTTCAGACACTATGTTTTCTACAGCAAAACCTGAGGTCGCATTCTTTAGCTGCTCCAATGTGAACTCTCGAAAAGCAGGCAAGTAATCAACCTCACTCTTCCCGTCATTTCCTGCATCCAAGCAATAACAAAAGGGAAACAGACCAGAGCACCAGTTATAAACCCATTAATATATACAAAACAAACACTCTTTTTTTCCCCATTTTCTACTTGAAAAGAAGAATCTGAGTCAAACCCACCAACAGTTTCAGGAACTTCAACAACTGCTGCGGCTGCTTTAAACTGTGAACCCAAGCAACACGGAGTGAACTTAGAGCACTGACTACCCATCTCAATTTTTTTCTTAAATAATTAAAAAAAAAATCCAATCTTTGGAAGCCAATTCAATGCTTTCTAAACAAAATGAGTTCTTGAATGGAGTAATCTTTAAGTGGGTGGTTTTTTTTGATAGAGTAAAAGATCTGGTGAAGTAAAGAAATATGATTCTGTTGAAACAGAGATGAGATCACAAACAAAACAGATCACATGTGGAGTATAAATAACCATGTAAATACTTATAAATAGTATGAGACACAGACAGAAGACACAATGCATGCATCTACTGGTTGGTTGTAACTTGTAAGTAACAGAACATCGTATTAGTTAACGAAAAAGGAGTTAATAAAAAAAAGGCAAAGAAACCAATTATTAATGCCGACAGGGATTCAAAAGCTGTAGAATCTGTAAATTATTTAAAACAATCTTGTTTGTTTCCTTTTTCACGTACACTAGTGATCGACATGATTATTCTTTTTTTTTCCTTTTTTTGTTAACATTTAAAAAAAAAAAAAAGAAGACAGAGAAGCAATAATTGATATAGCTTGGTTGGTTAGTGTTATTATTTAATTAAAATTTGCACCGCTGTGTGAGCTTGGTTGGACATGGATGATTGGACATGAAGTGGTGTTTGTTCAGAGAACACAACACAGGAGAAGAAGAGGGTCCAACTGCCGCTGCTGCTGCTTAAAAGCTTTCTGAAAGCGAACTCTAACTCTCTGCCTTTCCCATTTTCATCATTCTCTTCATCCTCCCGCCGTAATCATTTCTATTTCTTGCCTTTTATCATCATCATTATTATTCCTTTTTTTTTTCACACCCTTTTACTTTTCGCAGTTGTTTGCCATGCGGCGCCGTTTTACCCTTTTCCTCCCTCCTTATTTTATTTATTAATTTTTTAAATAGTAAATTAATTTAAAAGTTATTTTTAAAAAAATTATTAAGCCCTAATTTAAATTTAAATTTTAAATATCAATATTTGTATCATGATTTTTTTCTTTTATTTTAAATATCAATATAAAAATTTCTATTTTATTGTTTTTAATTTTTATAAAAATAATTAATACGTAATTTTTCAAAAAACAAATAAAATAATTTTTTTTTGAGAATACAAATAAAATAATTTTAAAATCATAATTTTGCAACGTGAATGTCACCTTCAACTCGCACGGTCTTATGAACATTTAATTCTTTTATAGTGTTGGAAAATAACCATTTGAATACTCCACCACTTGGTTCAAGTGGTTAGAAGTAACTCATGACCTTTCTAGGGATAACGTTCTTTGGTATTTAAATATTGAGTTACTCCTCTTGAATTTACTAATTCCAACGACAGGATCGACTCCGTTTAGAGATAAAGAGTTCAGATCCCTCCACCTCCACCTCACTTGACAAAAAAAAAAATAAATAATAATCATCTGTAGTAATTGTAAAAAAAAAATGTTTGACCGCGCTTTATTTTTTCGGGTGACAAATTGAAACGAAAGTAGAAAAAGCATGGATTGATTGTTGTAAAAATGAAAATACAAGGGGCGAACTGTAAAAAAGAAAAACTTGTTAAGGGATATAATATCTAGAGGGTTAGGGTTCAGGTGAACAGGGAGGCAATTGTCGACGCCAGGGGAACCCAAAATGTCCAAGAAGAACAATTTAGCTCGTAGAAAGCGACAGCACGAATTTGAGCTTCAAAGTAATTGAATCTTGAACTCTCTTTCTCTGTTTATGAACTAACGAATATAAAATTTCGTTTCTTGTGTGACTTGAACGTTTGATTTATAGTTAAAAATTGCTTTTTTATTTTTGGTAAAATTGTAGAAGAGAAAGAACAGAAAGAGAAGAACGAGAAGAAACTCCAAGCAAAGAAGAATAAGATGAAAGTGAGTTACTTTATCT
The DNA here is from genome assembly GCA_949634005.1 of Mallotus japonicus. Lineage (NCBI taxonomy): Eukaryota > Viridiplantae > Streptophyta > Magnoliopsida > Malpighiales > Euphorbiaceae > Mallotus > Mallotus japonicus. Next base: position 33,602 of record CATIWK010282676.1, read on the forward strand.
TCAAATTGATGCTTTTTTTATTTGAAATTTTGGAATTTTTTTGGTTTTTAATCTTTTTTAGGTTTAAGCACTCGAGGTTGGTTCCGAATTGAGTAATTGGTTGATTGATGATTAATCACACTTTTAATTCATATAGAATTAATTTTGTTATAGGTTGATGGTAGTAATAAGATAAAGAAGAAAGGTTCAAGTGGGTTTTCAATAAAGAAAAAAAAGGTGAAGACTAAATTGACTGCATTGACAAAAGCTAAAGCTGCTCAGGCAATGGAGGTTGATAAATGATGAATGAGGTCCAAATTTTGACAACTTGTGTTTTATGTTGATATGCTAGTGTGATAAAGAACTTGACTGCTGCTGAATTAGTAGCCCTTTTTATGTAAGTTTTTAATTTAGATTGGGAAGTTCAAATCTAGCATCTTTGATTTTTATATGATCGTTCTTGTGATTTTGTTAGTTTCGCACAATGATGTCGTTTGTGGTAGATTATAGGAGTAATGGTAATATCTTCTGTTATCTTTTTATGCTTTGCGTGCATCTGTGTTCTGAGAGGTATTGACATTTCCGTATAAATTTGATATTCAATTCCTCAAAGAACGTTTTGAGGTTTTGCCATCATGCAAAGATGATTTTTGGTTGATATAGTGCTTTTCGGCCAAATTTTTTTGGTGACTTTTGAGAGGCTATGGCAGAAGGGAATATTGAGTGGCCAACTGCTGTGATGGTGGATATTGCACATGTGTCATTTGAATTTGAAGGAAAAAAACCTTCACAAGGATGTTCTTATCTTTCACTGTTTAATCAAGAGAAATCAATGTGAATCTGCATCATCTAGTTTTTTTCCAAAAAACTTTCAGGACAGATAATGAAATCTAACAATAAGTTTTGCTGATGATGCAATATGGTTGGCTAGAATTAGCATGAGTCTAGATGAAATTGTTATTACTTGATTCAAGTGAATTGGTTGATTGTGATAATTGAAAGCTACTTAAAGGGAACGAAGAATGAAAAGAAGATGAATAATAAAATGAAGTGACACTGATATCAGTTTTAGGGTGAAGTAAGTTTATAACCAAAATAAGTTGGTAGTCTCATTTGGGAATTAGTTCAAATATGCTTTCTTGAAAGAGAACTGTGAGTGTGGGATCATTATTTATCATGCGCCTGCAAGCATTTTTTGCTCTCTGCCATCTTATTTGTGTATGTATTTTGATTCCATTATGCTGAAGCTAGATTTAGAAACTCCTGGATAATGACATATGGAACTGGATAAGGTGACAGAACAGATGAACAGGGCATTTGTCCAAAGTAATTCTGATTCCATTATGGGTAAGGTTGAACAACAAACTTCATTATTGGTAGTTTATTACTGTATGGTTAAAGCTTGTCGACTCAAATCAACCTATTCAAACAGTTCCTTGTATAGGATCTGTCAACTGTCAAGACTCTCATACGCAACTGTTTACCTATTGACTCTTGCAAGTTTAGATGTATTTTGGGCAATGGACGGGCCACAATTCTATTTCAATACCAGAAAAGCTTCCCGAGGTGGAGAACTACAAGCATTAGGGCTGTGGCAGACCCAGTAGATCACACACAGTGAGGCCCAAAGATGGAATAAAATTGAATGTTCGAAGCTGTTATGATACCAATCTTTTTCGAAGTTTGTCACTTTCATCCACTTCCACTTGATGACAACGTTACAAAGGCTGTGGTGCATGCCTTTTTGAATTATGATCCTTGCAATTGGCAGATTTTATTACTTGGGGACCATCCCATATTCCCATATCCTAGTAACATTTATCCATACCATTCCATATATTAAACGACATACTATTTTTCATATTTAAAAAAAATGATTTTCCTAAAAAAATTATATTGCCTAACACCAACCACAAAATTTTTATATGCATGTTGAGAAAAAAAAAAGAAAGAAAATTATTATATTTAGCAGGGAAAGTTAATATATATTATTTTGAATAAATTATTAATGGTGATTGGTTTTGTTGAATGAGTGATTAGTGATTACTTGAGTTAGACAAAGTTTCATGATCATATGAAAGAAAAGAAATGATTGTTGAGGTAATTTGAGGAAAAGAAAGAAAGAAAGAAAGAAAGACATGGATGGATATCCAAACAAAGGAAAGAATAAAAGAAACAAGTAGAGTTTCTTAGTCAAAGCAGCACTCCTTTTATTCTTAAAAACACAGTTACTCCTCAACAAATGCAGGCTGAAGGTTGTTCCACCAACCAACATCATCTTTGCTTTTCAACTCTTACGTCTTTTTCTTTCTTTTCTTTCTCTTTTTTTTTAAAAAAAAAAATATTAATTTCTCTCTCGTTTCATTTTTTTTTTTGAGAACAAAATAATGTTAATATGAAAGCAGTTAATTTTTTTTTTGGTCAGTTAATTAATTTTGTATTTTGAACACAATTAATTATTAGACTTTTTTATTGTACCCCCAATAATAATAATAAAATCTTGATTAATTTTATCGCGTCTAAAGTTGGACTTTTGGGTTATTGTTTTTCCACAGGGTGTTGAAATCTCGTACCCTTTTCAATTCTTGATCGATCATGTGCATTTAGCTTAACTTGTTCAACAAACAAGCTTACAAATATCCAGTACCGAAAGCTTTTTGTTGTTCAACGCTTGGAATTTGCACATTTGCATTTCGCACTGTTGATGTTTTTTGTGGGTTCCATCTATCTCAATTATTTGCATTTTTTGCAGTGTTAGTCAAATTTTTGTGCTTCCATATCCATGTGTAAGGATTTTCGAATCTTTTCTCTTATCGTCTTATCCCATCTGTATGGCTAGCTAGGGTTAATATTATTGTCACAATAATTAGTTTTGATCACTGAGTTTACCCTCTTCTCTACTACACTGTTCTACATTAAATTCTTTTAGACTATAGTAAAAGACATGCATGAATTTCGACCAAAAAAAAGACATACATGAATAATTGTCATAAATACAAATTAATTCAAATGTACCAAATAATACTATTCTTTTTTTTTTAACAATAAAAGTTGCATTTCATTGATTACAGATAATTTACACACCGAAGAGTACAAGTAATTTTATTTCATAAATTACTAATAAACCATTTATAAGAGTTTCAGATGATGAGAGCACAAGCTTCAAATGAAGATGATGAAAGCACAAGCTTCAGATGATGATAATGAAAGCACGTGACTTCCTCTTAGTGAAATCCATGATTGCAGAAATTAGATGATGAGGATAACACGAGGATCATGTGTAGATGACACCACCATCAAGCAGAAATCAGATCTATTGTTTCAACCAAACCCAGCAACTCCCGCTTTCTGTTCTTCAAGCTCCAACAATCTGTGATTTGGACATCTGCACAAAATGAACTAGAGTTGGGAAAGATCATGCTTGAAACATAATAGATCTAGAGATCTTAAACCAAAATATCACCAAGCTATCATCAAAATATAACATATAAATTCATATTAGATTTATTTATATACAAAAAAAAATGACCAAAAGACCATTCAAAACCTCAAGCTATGAAGGATAATATGAACAGTAATAAGAAGAGGAGAAAGTGAGAAGGTAATCCAAATAATACTATTCCATGAATGGCCACAAAAACCATTCAAACCCTCAAGCTGTGAAGGAAAAGATGAACAGTAATAGGAAGAGGAGAAAGTGAGAAGGTAATCCAAATAATACTATTCCATGATACTTAAGCTTTACAAGTATATCTGTCAAAATTTAGGACATGAGCTTAATCCTTGTAAATTTAGATTATACTTTAGTTTGATTTTTTTTGTTTTACTTTAAAATTAGTGTCACAGTGTCTGAGTTGGTATATCTCTATTTAAAGCATTTACAGATCAAGAATTCGACCTTAATCTCTTCCTCTCAATTTTTTTTAAAATTAGTGTTATCATTATATATATGAATTTTTATTAAAAAAAGAAAAAAATATGTATAATATATATGTCCGGTAATTAAGATGTAAATATATTAATTTATTTATTTTTATATTTGTATGGACTTCGTGATGTATATTATATCAATTAATTACTATTTTGATGATGATTGAAACTTAAGTTACAATATTTGTGTAAATTAATTGGAAGGCCGATATATACACTTTCATTTAAAACCATTCACAATGCAAAATTATAGTAGTAATTAGCTAGTGAATATATTGGTATCCTATCAGCTTTCAATAATTATACATCAAGGTTCAGCTAAATTTTCATTAATCCCATCAGATGGAACCTGTTTGGGGTTGATCTGTATAATTTGGTAGCTAGGGGATACCTACCCAGCAAAAAGGATTTTGCTTTACTCATAAAACAAAGTGGTCATAAAAAAAAATAAAAAAATAAAAAAAAATCTTTAGTACCACAAGTTTATGTGGCTAATTTTGATCACTTAATATCAAGCTGGTGCCAAAGTTTCCATCATAATGAGTAATCCTTTTTCTCTATTAATTATGTTGACCCAAACGTGTACTCTAATTTTTTTTTATTAATAGAAAAATTATATGATTATGGTATTAATAAGGGATATTTTTTCTTTTAAATTAAATAAAAATAAATTTTATATTTTTTTTATTTAATAGAGATGTCATATGACTTAGGTATTGATGGATTGCACAACAAGGGTAACCCTCTCTTTTTAAATTGACGACGACAGAATTCAAACTCTACATGTTAGGATGTCGTTAAAGAGAAGTTATCACTTGACTACTTTTTTACTAGTAATAAATTTCATAAATTGATAACAAAAAGGTTTAAACTACTTTAAAATAATTTTTGAGAGAAGTGATCATTTTTTTTTGGAAATTTTACAAAAATATCCGTTTTTTAGGTCTGATTTTCAGCAAAATACTCATCTTTTATCAAGTATTACACGCATACCCAAA
>CATIWK010282849.1:0-11884 GCA_949634005.1 Mallotus japonicus
ATATGGAACACGCGGAAGTCATGCACAATCTATATTTACACCGACACGTCATCCCTTTGTATTAATCTAGAAAGCACCTGATATTAACACGTCATCCAATTGTGATTGATGAATCATTACCCTTGTAAAGCAAGTCGACCCTTGTGAAGCAAGTCGGATCGGTCGTTTGGCGCTGTGAAACCTTTTTAGTTTCCGTTTTTGGAACTGTTATTTTGCTCCACAGCAACGTGGGGGCGGTGGCGGTTGCTGCATTCGACGCGCCGCTTGTCTGCCGGCTGTCGGTCTCCAACACAGTGCGCTGCAAACCATTATTAGAAGCTGCATACTCTTAGTCGTTTCAGTGGTGTAAATGATCGATACAGCAGTTGATTTGTATTATTTTTATTATTATTTGATTGCATGTAGTAGCAGTGGATTTTTACTCAACCGTTGTTAGTTATGGACGTGTTGTATGTGTAGTGTGTTGTTTCGCTCTGTTTGGTTCCTTAGAAAACGAGGAAGGAAAATGGGAAAAAAATTGAACTGGAAAGTTTTATTAGCTTTGCATGCAAGTTGTAGCTCTTTTAATTATTTTTATTTTTGTTGCTGTTTTGGGCTTTATAATTAATGTTGAAGAATTTATATATATGTTTCTTTCAGTTCTGTGTTTGATTATTAAGTGCATGGCCATAATTTTTCGTACTGGGAGGTATCATTCTTCTATTAGGTGTTAATATGGGTGGGATAGCTTTGGATTTTATGGGAAAAATAATTTAATTTGCATCCGGATCGGTGCTTTTGAGTTGCAATTTTTATGTGAATTGTGCCCATTTTCAATGATGATTTTTTCTGTGCGCAGGTACTGAGAGGCAGCTCAGTTTATGTACCTCTCTTGGTGTTTTAATTTTATCAAGTAAATCTTTGAAATGGTATGTCTTATAATTTTGGCGTTTTGATATACATTTTTTTTTCATTTATGTATGTACTGATATTTGCAAATTCTGACAGGATGACAGTTCATCACATCCTGATACCAATAAGAACATATTGCCAAAGCCTGAAATTTTGGAGTTGGAGTTCCAACCTGATGTCATGGATTCGAGGCGATTTGGGGTACTGCCTGTTGCTTCCAAATCTTCTACAGATTGTTTTTTGCCACCTTTCCGGTGAATGCTTGTCAAATAGTGGGTTTGCTATCTTTTATATACAATTGTTATCAGGGAACTATGCTCAGAAAGCTAAATATGCAATATTACATTTCAAGACATCTACCAAATTTTCCCGAAACATTTTGAAGATATAGTTTTGTTGATTGCTGCTTTTGTAATAGTCTTCTTTTGTACTCGGGTGGCATCTCATTAGTTCTCATTTTTATTGAAATTAACATGGATCATTGATGCTTGGCTCAATTTGAATCACTATTTTTTGCTTTCTTGGTTTAGATATTCTTTAGTTGGAACTGTGGGATGACTTCCCACTGGAGTCCATCTATATATTACTCTCTATGCTACATGCAGCTTCTTCCAGGTCGATGACACAGAAGTGGCCATTTTGGTCATCTCCCTTGTAAAGCATTTAAAATTTCTAGTGTTGTCTTTTCATAGGAAATCATAAAGCAAGCCATCATTAATAGAAGATATGGTTTCCATTTTTTGGGGAAAATTCTTGTCGAATAATATTCATGGCTTCTCATATTAGGCCTGAGATGATGGAGTTATGCAGGAAATTGGAAAAGGCATATGTTATTTCTTGGTTACTACTATTTTCTATTGTGCTGATTTTCTTTCTGCAATTCCTGCTTCCTTTCCACAATTAAAAGAACTATCTTTTAATTATTATTTTAGATTATCTAGATTCTGTCTACTTGTTGCATTTAAACTGCTGTTTTTATAGTTGGTGTCTACTCATTATTAGTGTGTAATCCTTAATGTATTTATTTAGTTCTTTTGTAACTTTATAGTTTGAAATTTATTGTTCTATGTGTGTGAACGCACATATGTTAACTCCCCTTTATACCTTTTTCACTTGAATTTTTACTGGAAAACATTTCTCACCTTTCTATGACCCTTTGAATGCAGTTTTTCTTCTTTTCTTAATTTTCAATTTATTTTTTCTTGTCAATTGCATTCACAAATCTTCTGCCGGGTATGCTACCTTTTGTATTTATCAAGTAAATTTGGTCCAGAAAACTTTGTTGAGAAAGTTGTAAGCAAAAAGATTATTCATATGAAAGAATTATTCATTATCACAACATAGCCAGCAAGCATATTTGGTGGATACTTCTGATGTTTTACCTCTGTTGATTCCTTCTTTCACAATAGTCTTCTTTTGTTCTCAGGTGGCAACCCACTTTCATTTACAGGAATTAATAGTGGTCCTTGAGGCCTTACTCTTGTGAATCACACAAGTTTGTTTGCTCTCTTGTTTTGGACATTATTTACTTGCAAAATGACTGTACCCACCTATTTTTTGTATCTAACTTTGTTACAATTTTTTCTATGTTAATTTTTATGTTATGGCATCTGCAGTTGATAGGCTGAAAGTCGCCATGTTAAGTCTTTCCTTCTCATTCTCTCTGTAAAGCATTTAACTCTAGCTTCATTTCATAAGAACTAATAATGCAAGCCATCATGTAGTAATTATGTTAATGGACACATGGCTTTGTTTTCCTGTGGGAAAATTCTTGTATAATTAGTATCTATTTGTGGTTTGTTAATGCCTTTAGATGATGGTGTTACTCAGGAATTTGAAATTATTATATTCCAAGGAATATCTTGTTCCTCAGTTATTGCTATTCTTTTTATTGCTTTGATTTCATTTCTACAATTTTGTAGCACCAAAATCTTTTTATTACATTCTCGGGATCATCTGGGTATTTTCTGTCTATATGCATTCAAGACTGTTATTTCTGAAATTGGTTTCTATTTATATTGATGTGTAATCCTTTATAAAGACATTTCACTTTGGTTATAACTTTATAGCTTGAAACCTGTTTAATGAGTGTGAATTTACAGTTGTAGGTAAATCCCCCCTTTATTATTGTTTCACTTGAATTATTTCAGAAAAATGTTGCAAGTTCATCTGGAAGCAATGTAAGATCATTTTTTGCTGAAATGGGATTCTTGCCATCCCTTGTTGATAAAGTAATTAAAGAAAATGGTATGTAATGCATGAACAGATTTCTTTCTTTAATTTTGATTGAAGTGCATATGGGTTGTTATGGTGAACTGCATATTTCTTTTTAGAGGAAGAAATTAACTGAACCAAAATTTTGGCCTCTTACACATTGCACGTAGTTATTAATTAAGAAATAAAAGGGTATAGTAGTTGCGTTTTTCCTGTAATCTTGATTTGTGAGTATATCTCCTATATCTAGGTGAAGACAATGTTGACTTGTTATTGGAGATTCTCATGGAATGTTCTGTAAGTAACTGATAATTTATGATTGCATATTTTTGTTCCTTTTTGCTCTTCTCTCCCTCTCTTTGTTTTTTTTTTTTTTTTTTGAAGTTCCATTTTCATCTTACTTCTCATTAAACTTAGTACAGCTTCCTTGGAATGGTTGTTCTCTTTTTCTGCCTTTTATTTGTTTGGAAGAAATCTCCTCCTTTCTTTGCTGCTGAATTGTCTGTTTATTTGTACGCAAATTGATGAGAACCATCGGATTGGTGGGACCCACATATAGGTCACACTGTGGTGTGGGGGACAGCAAAAGTTTTTTCAATTTGGTCAAATTGACGTCCTTCAGGAAAATTTTGTACGTCTGTTTTTGTACTGCATCCATATTTATGAGTACAGAGTAGAACCTATTTGCCAGTTCCTTGGTTGCACTGTTTGTCTAATTCTCGAATCCACTAAGCCTTGATACCAATCTAGTTCATTTGGCTACTTGAATCCTTTACTTCGATTCCAGTCAATCTGGGGCTAGATCTATAGCAAGGTTTGGAGTGGCCAAGTCCATTCTCACTACTCTGGGATTACCTTTTATCTTCTTACATACTTGTTTGACAAGAAAGATATAAGTGTGAATTGTAGTCAGTTATCTACAACCTAATGATGTAAAATTGTTTACTTTACTTCTTATATTAGTGCTTTTTAATAGCATGAATATTTCCAGTTACTGCAGTGGTCAAGATGTAGCTAGGATTAATGTTAAAGATACTTGTTTGACAAGAAAGATATAATTTTAAATCATCGTCAGTTATCTACAACTTAATGATGTAAATTGTTTAATTTACTTCTTATATTAGTGTTTTTTTAATAGCATGAACCTTTTTGCGAGTATTGACTACTCAAGTATTAACATGGTTTCAATTAAACAGGGTACTCAAAATTCAACCTCTTCATCATTGGATTCTCTGCATAACTTGTTTGAGGACAAGAATGAGAGCAATCGTCTAGAGTGTTATACATTTGTTCAACCCAAAGAAGTAAGAAGCTTTGTTTTTGTTATATTTATGCTTAGCAATGTGTCATTTTGTTTAACTTAACAGACAGAAATTGTTTGAGGCCATATGCTTAGAAACAAAAATTTTCCTTAAGAAGGTTCTTCTTTCAGTACCTCTTGCACCCAATTTCTCTGCTCCCATAAAATCTTTTGACATCCATTACCTCTTGGTTTCCTCTCAGCACATGTATTGATTTCAATTTTTTCTCCTATTGGCAATACATAATTGCTGACCGTGGATATATTTTCTAATTCAGGAATCATCGCCTGGATAACAGTCAACTCTCAAAACAAGATTTAACCAGAACTTAATCTTTCTTTAGATGGTCTATTGCTTGACTGGTTAAACTTTTGTATATTTTGTTCATTTATAGTATTGTTTTGCTTCTTCAGCTCTGTAAGTGGCACTAATTTGGTTGCCATTTTAGCTGGATGATTGGATTGTGTTCATTACATATTTATACTTTTATAGTAAATTCAATGCTACATTTGGTTGGTCGAATTCAATGTTTTGTAGGAGCCAGATGTATTTGGAATTGACGGTGACAAAAGGGCATGTGTACTAAGGATGAATTTCTCTGTGAAGGAAGTTGATTTTGCGATGGAAAAGCTTGGTATGTGAAATAGAGAAGTTGATATTGCGTTTCAGTATTTCACAATATCACAGTACTAATACAATCTGGCATGTCATATTGATCAGTTAGGAGTTGGACAGAAATTGAAGTTGTTTAAGGAAGGAAATAGAATAATTAGTTTTAAATTTTTCTAATTAATTTCTTATGTTTCCAAAGCACAAAGCAAGACCTATTTTAAGCCTCAAGAAAGAGCATATAAGAGCACACTAAGACATTAGCAGATGCAAATGTCAAACTGAAGGGATCAAGAAGCTAAAACGTGATTGAAAGCATGCCCTCAAACTGGCTGATTTATAGTCCATACAATGATTCTTATATAATTTCTTTAAGCTGGAAGAATGTATTTAATCAATGAAAAATCTCAGGAATGGGTGCGTGTGATTTTGCATTGCACAAGCATATGAACATTGGTGTTACAATCATGTTTTGCTTCCTTTCTCTTTATATTTAGCATGTTCTGTTCTGTGCTTTTGTTTCTTGGGTGCCAACTTTAAAAATGTTTATCTTGATTCTTTATATGTTGGAGCAACTGTAGACATGTGCGTTTGGTACATATGATCCAAATCCTTCAGAGTGTGATTCTTCAAAGCTTGCTGCCATGTGATTGTCTTCCTTTTGATTGAGATTTTATTTTGATTAAAAAAATAAAATGGTTGATGTTTGTCTTTGAAACAATTTTGTTGTTGTTCTGTCCCACCTGTCCTTTGACCTAGTTAATTATCTTTCTGTTGGAATTTGTGCATTTATTGTCCTAAGACTTGGCCTATTCTTGTTATCTACCTAAATCATGTACTTAAATTGTTCTTGTTTGAATTTCTTTTCTGAAGGTCTGTTGATCTCATTCTGTCACATGTCAGGTATAGATGCCTCAATTGATGAAATAGTAGATTTCATTATTGCTGCCCAGATTGCTGTAAACATTGATGAAGAAACTGATGACAAGCTTGAGGGTGATGCGGTCAAAAGTAAGGTTTGTATTCTGTTTCAATGGATTTTGAGGATGTTAAAGCACAAATAGCAATTGTTAACATTACAAAATAGGATTCTATTATGTTTGATGCTAACAATGACAACTAGTTCATGTTTTACCTTTTTTTTTTTTTGAGCTTCTTTGTCTTATCTTGGGTTGCAGGTATCACATTGTCAACTATGTCTGTCAGTTTATCTAGCAGTTCTACAGATACTCTAAGCATATATCTGTTAGAATATGTTTAGCAAAATCTCTTGGGTATTTCAAGAACAACATTGCTTAAGCTCTAAGATGTCAGGTAATCATTTCTTAAGCTGACTTTTGATGAGAACCAAGGTGCTAGATGATTAATGCAACCAAGGTTCTAGATGATTAATGCCAATGGCACCATCTCAAACATGTGTAAGTACATTAGATGGCTGTAGTCTTTTGAATTGCGGCTCAATTGTATGCCAAATGTCACTTGGAAAGCTCTAACAACTTGTTTGCAAAGAACTAGCATAAATGCAGTTTGGTTGTCAAGGCATTATGGCGTACTTAACAATAAATTTTCAGCATTTGATTAGCAATTTTTTTTGTCTTTTGATGTTGAGTTGCTAGAGCTTTACAAATGATACTTGGCATAAAATGGAGCTGCTATACGTATTACAATAGAAGCCTATCTTTTCTAAGTTAATAGTGTAGTCCCTCCAATTTTGTTTAGTCTGGATATTTAAAATTTAGATGCACTCTAGTTCTGAGAATATTATATTTAATTTACAGCTTAAAACACATTACATCCTCAAAATCATATTGCAATGATAATAATATACAAATTAAAAACCTGATTTCAAAATAATAGGACAATGGTTTTAAGTTTATGTTGTTGTAAACCTATAAGAATTTTAGTAATCTATCCAATACATGATTACAATTGCAGGTTCACTTCTAATTGTTATGTATTTCCATTTCATATGAACTGCATTGTTATAATTTGGTATTAAGATGAAGCTGGCCATCTAGGCTGTTGCGTTATGGGGAGATAGTGACTCATTTTACTTTTATGCTTCTCTTTTATCAGAGAGGCATGGTTCTTAGTTTTGCTCATTTGGAATTTCACAGAATTTATTGAAGGTTGCCATTTTTAGAATGGAATCTCTACTAGGACCAAATTGAGGATGTTTTGTTTCCCCAACTGCAATTTTTTATTTGAGAGGGATGGCAGAGGGAGTAGCATTATCTCTGTATCGATACCTAGCTCCAGGCTTGTTTACCTAAGATGTTCTTGTGGTCTGATTTTTCTTTGTCAATATTGTGCTGTTTGAAATCAATTTTTTTCTCCATTCTGTCACTTTTGAGCCTTTAGCTGCATTCTTTGCTAATATCAGGGTTCTTGCACTTTATTTTATGATTTTGGAAAAAAAAAAAAAAAAAAAAAAAAGAAACTACGGATGCTGTGAGGCCAACTTATAGTTGTGAATTTGGGGTCTCTTCTCAATTAATATTTGTTTCTCTATCAGAAAAATTTAAAATACAAAAGACAAGTTCCAATATATTTTGTATAGCCATCTAATATGTGATTGAACTTTTAATTTTCAGGATGGTAGCAATGAAACTTTGTTTGGGACTATGGAAAAAACACTCCGATTGCTTGAAATGGGTTTCTCTGAGAATGAAATTTCATTAGCAATTGAGAGATTTGGTAAGTAGATGCTGACGGAACCTTTTAAAGTAGCAATGCTGCTCCACCTGCAATGTGAAAGTGCATGAGATTTGTCCACGTTATTAATCTTTTTTTCTTTTCATCTTCTTTTGTCATTTTTTTTTTTGGGGGAAACCTGCCTAAAGTTATGTTCATACTCTTATTCTTGTTTCCTTGTGGTATATTCATGTAGCTTTCGTCCTTCAAAAGACTTGCTCAGTGGTTATATTTGTAATAATCTTGTCTTTCTTATTAATAATAATGCCTTCAGTTTAGATTGTTCCTATCAGACATTTCCTGCCTTTCAGGTGCAGAAGTTCCAGTTTTAGAGCTAGCTAACTCAATTTGTGCAGAACAAGTTGGCGAGAAGTACATCGTAAAACATAAGGTGTGTTTTATCCTCAATCATCAAATTTTCCCAGTTGTTAGCAATTTTAATGTTTCGTGGCCTGTAAATTTAATGACGAGCTTGAAACCTTGCATCTTTAAGATGTAATGCAAAGCATATTTGTTCTCGTGAGCTTGCACGAATAAAAGAAAACAAAAGAAAGAAGAGACAAAAGAATATCTAGTTGAATGGCACAGCAAACAAATATTTTGAACCTACTTGGTTTAAATGTATACTTGGTCAATGGCTGTCAAATTGGATATGATCTTCATGATGATGATTTAACCTGTTTGTGCGATTTGATAGATTGCTAAACTTATGAACTATGCCACGGAGTACTAGAAGTTTAATCTCTTGAGGAAGGTCAGGACTCAGGTTATAGGTAGTAAAACAACCATGTCTATTGCAACGCAATATGGGCATGGGCAGGCATCTTTCATGTTGGGCTATTATCTAGTTTGGAGTGTGTACATGCAAATATCATAGGCTGAATATATAGTTTCACCCTTGAACCAAAAGTCTTCAACTTTGATTATTTTCTATTTGACGTCTAAACTTTTATTTTGAACCTTTTCACCTCAAAGTTTGTACTCCTCAATTCAATTTAACTCTTGAAATATCAAAATGGAAAATTACTTTATTTCAAATGATTTTAAAAGTTTGGCTTTAAAATAATAAAATAAAATTAAAAATTAATATAAAAAAATTAGAAAATTTTTAATTTCTTAGTTAAATAATATATTAGTATATATAAATTTTTTTGTGTTCATACCAACAATTTATAAAATGCACTGATTTTACGTATATTAGGAGTTGAATAGGTTCAAAACAAAAGTCTAAAAGTTGAATAGAAAATTAAAAAAAAAAAAAGCGAGGGATGTCAAAGGATAATTGTGTAAAGTTAAAAGAGTGAAACTATGCATTTGGCCAAAAATCATACGGTGGAATGATGTGAAAATATTCACAAAGGATTTTTCTTTTTCAATATTGTGCAGTTGTATACCAAAAAAAAAAATATTTCAAGTAAAAATGATATTCAACTAATTCTATTCCATAAAAGGTATCAACCTTCAAACTGGCTGTAGGATAAAAATAAATCAAAATATGATATAGATATATCTCTATACATGCAATACACACACACACACACACACGCACATGCACACACGCGCTGGCGTATACACGCACACATACACATGTACACAAGCTCACACGCACATATGCATATACACACGTGCATGAGCCCACAACCCTTGCTCTATGGCTGTTTAAGAGGGTAAAAATAACAAAACTAAGTAAAACTTGTGCAATACTTGACCAACTCAAATGCTATAAAAGATATAACCCTACGATGCCTTCTTGAATATTTTATTAAGTTAAAGAGCCTATTTGTGTATGTATTGTTTTTTGGTAGTTTTGGTAACAGAGCCAAATCAATTCATTTACTTGTATTGAAGCCTCTTTCCTCCTGATCTTGTGCAGTATTATCCAAGACAATCTGGAATGTATCGTTTAAACACTGCAAGGGATTGTGAATCTTCTAGTATACAGATGGAAGATGGCCAAAGATTTCACTCATACAGTAATAAAATAAAATCTGAAGATTTTGCTGAATTTGCTGTCTGTCAGACAAGCAGTTTAAACTTTGAGGAAATCCGTAAAGGAAAAAGGCCAAAACAAGAGTACTTTGAAGACTATCCTGACACTCAGTTGGGGCATATTGGCATCGAGGAGAATATTAAAGGCAAAAGGCTAAAACCAGAATATATTGATGACTTGAGCTTGTATTACCCTCCTACATGCGAGGAGCAAAAAGTTGATGCAGGAAACACTGGATTCAGAATTCATGGAGTTTCAAAACCTAGTTCATGCAAGAGTGTGGATCGCATGGTAGCTAAACCTCCATATTTTTTGTATGGGAATGTTGTGAATGTGTCCTTTGCCACTTGGATGAAAATATCTCAGTTTTTGTATGCCATTGAGCCTGAATTCGTAAATACACAGCTCTTCTCAGCTTTGAGTAGGAGAGAAGGTTATGTGCACAATCTTCCTACTGGAAATAGGTTTCATATCCTTCCGAAGCCACCAATGTCCATAGAAGATGCAATGCCGCATGTGAAGAAATGGTGGCCATCATGGGATACAAGGAAGCAGATTAGCTGTACTAATTTTGAAACTAGCAGCGTATCTCAGCTCTGTGATAGGATAGGAAGGATAATAACTGATTCTCGAGGTCTCCTTTCGTCTGAACAAAAAAGAGACATTCTTCATCATTGCCAGAAATTGAATCTCATATGGGTTGGTTTAAACAAAGTGGGCCCCATAGAACCAGAATTTTTGGAGCTCATTCTGGGCTATCCATTGAATCACACCCAATCTGCTGAGACAAGTTTAATGGAAAGACTTCATTCACTTAGCTACTGCTTCCAGGTCGACACTTTGGGGTATCATATCTCTGTGTTGAAGTTCATGTTTCCAGAAGGAATAACAATGTTGTCACTTCTCAGTGGAATAGGTGGTGCGGAAGTTGCTTTGCACCGGCTAGGTATCCATATGAAAGCTGTTGTCTCTGTTGAAACTTCTGAAACAAAGAGGAGGATCCTCAGAAGATGGTGGCACAGCAGCAGACAAACTGGGGAATTGGAGCAGATAGAAGACATTCAAAAGCTAACAAGTAAGAAGATTGATGGACTGATTGAGAAGTTTGGTGGTTTTGACTTCATCGTCTGTCAGAGTCCAGGCAATCGCAATTCGAAATGTCCCAAAATGGGTGTAGAGGGTGATGAACATTCATCTTTCGATTTCTCATTGTTTTATGAGTGTGTTCGAGTTTTGCAACGAGTAAGGGATCTAATGGATAGGAAAAGGTAAACAGATTCCCTCTTGTATGTTTTTTCGTGTTGATATGGTAGTAGAGAATTAATTCCAAGTTGAGATTCCAATCTTTTTTGTGAATTTAGAAGAAATGATGGAATGGTTAAGTTTTACTTAGACTGCTGATGTCCTCTTATTGCAAATACAAATTTGCAAAAGAACATCCGCATAGCAATAGGAAACCATTCTGATATGTGTTTTGCAGTGCCTAGCATTTTATTTGACCAGACACCGTAAGTATGTTTGGGGTACGGTTGTGGTGATGAGCCATATTTGACCAGGCCCTGGCTGCAATCGGTTTTCCCTAGACTAGATGCATGTATTTTTCTGATGAAAGACATTATTAAATTCTATATGTTAAAGACCTGAACTCAGGAGTAGATTTTTCCACATTGAATAATAGTATTTTACTAAGAGAGGAGGATAGAGATGAAATATGTTTTCTTTTTTCTTAATGGTGTTTGAAAAATTAAAAGCATAGTTAAGGAGATGGATGAATGAAAGGACAAGTTTCTGCACTTGTAAAACGCATAAATCATTACTTGAGGGAAAAGGTAAAAGGATAGATTATAAAAAATTTATTTGACCCTCTCATCTTATGAGAAGAAGATTAGATTACATAGGAAATTATTATTATTATATGATCCAAATTATTGTTTAATATATTTTCTTGGCTGAGTATAAATTGGTGTTTGAACTCTTATGTTATGACAAGTACATTAGGGGGGAAAAAGAAAGAATGATTAAGATTGACAATGTAGTTGTTCAAAAAAAAGATTGACAATGTATATAAATTACTATTTTAAGTAAAATCATTACTTTATTTTCTAGATTCTACAATGAGAGAGAGATTTTGGTGTAACAATTAACAAGCTGCTAAGTTAAATTGAATTTCAAACAAAATAATTAA
>CATIWK010282888.1:0-13902 GCA_949634005.1 Mallotus japonicus
GGCATTTTAGTAAAAGTGTCGCGGCTCGCTAGTCGCGACACTTATCTTTTTCCATACTGGAAAGTGAAGTCACAAATTTTTGGTCTCAAGCTCAGTAGGTGACTTTGGTTGAAGAAAAGATTATTAGGTGACTCTTGCTGCTTGGCGTGTGACGCCAAAAAATATTATTAAGCACACACTTAACAGAAGAAAGAAGCATAAGGGTGTTGCTCCATCGATTTATAACGACCCATGGCTCGGTCTCTTGAACCGCTAGTGGTGGGGAAAGTGATCGGAGATGTTCTTGATATGTTCAATCCAGTAGCTGAGTTCACTGTGCATTATGGGTCTAAACAAATCGCCAATGGCTGTGAGATTAAGCCTTCTGCTGCTGTGCAAATGCCTCATGTACAGATTCTTGGTTCTCGACTCACATCCAACCTCTATACACTGGTATATATGTATATCCATGTCAAAGTAAAGACCTTTTTTTTTTTTTTTTTTTTGGGTGATGTTTCGTACTGGATGCGATTGAAGTTGTATATGTCATTTAGGTTATGGTGGATCCTGATGCTCCAAGTCCTAGTGAGCCAAAATGGAGAGAGTGGCTCCATTGGTATTGATTAATTTACCCTTTATCGTTCAACAATATTCAAGATTGAGTACGTATAAATATATATGTAGAATTTATTATGGAATTAATTAGCTGAGAAGTATGTACGAATATATGAAATTTTGCAGGATTGTTGTGGATATTCCAGAAGGATCCGATGCCACCAAAGGTTTTTCTATTTCTACTTTTGACAATCTTGTACCTGGTATTCTTGTTTTTATTTTATTTTTTTTCCCCAAGAATTACCCATTGGGAATTTAATAGTTAACCGTTGTTGCAAAGTGCTTTATGTTGTTTTGTTGTTGGGGTTGTTGGCATATAGGACATCAGCTGGTGCCATACATGGGCCCTCAGCCACCTACCGGCATTCACCGCTATGTGTTTGCTCTATTCAAGCAGAGAGATGCATTAATGGGAAGGAGTAGAGCTCCAGATAGCCGTGGTAACTTCACCACCCGCCAATTCGCTGCACAACATGGACTTGGACTACCAGTTGCGGCTGTGTATTTTAACTCCCAGAAGGAACCGGCGGTTAGAAAACGTTGAAGTACTGTTAATATACACACTTTTAAAAACGGTATCAGAATGTGATGTGGCTTCTGAATTTCTACTTTGTACCTTGTACCCTGTAATATTACCTTTCTAGTTCCTTTTTTTTTCAAAAAAAAAAAAACTGGGCTGGAGTGATGTGTGTCATAGGATGGTGGCAATTTTTAATTTTGGTATGGATAATATTTTGAGTCACTACTAGCTACGGACCGGTAAACGTATCAGCGTCCTTTTGATACATGGGGCTTTCAAGTGTTTTGTTTTCTGAGATAAGGATTATGTTGGGTTTTGGTTATGGTGTGAATTTGATGGGTTTGGTCAATTATTTTGAAGCAGTATTCAACAAAAGTTGGCCTGGAGCTCATGCTGGCATTTATGATTTTGCATCACTTTCAGATTGATGATGGGTAATGGATTAGCGTTCTCTGTAAACATGATAGATCATGGTTGAATAGTCTCAATCATTACGTTAAAAATTAATTGCTGAGATTTATTTTTCAAATAAAAAACTCTCCACTTTCTAAATTTAAAATTTAATTATTGATAAAATAATTTGTATACAAGGTAAAGATGATCTAAACATGATAGATTAGGAGATAGAGACATATCTCTGTCTGAAATTTTCAGAGTGGATTGCCCGTTAGCAGCGTTGACTTGAGGGATTGCTTCTTAAATAATATAGGAGTAATTGGATACAAAGTCTCTCTTATGAATTTGGAAAATTGTTTCAATGATTCATTGTGAGGCTGAGGTGAATATTCAAGGAAAATCCGTTCTTGCTTGCTTAGGTGCTCCGATAAATTATTCATATTTAACTATTTAGTTTTTTTTTTTTTTCTTGATGAAGTTTTTTTAATCATTACAAACTAAAAAAGGATCTGAATTCGAATCTCATAGTAATGTCACGGAAATTTAGCCATTAGTTGGAGGGAGTGAGTTTTACGTACCCTTACATTGATAAATTGAAGTAATAATTAAACTTATGATATTTTGTTAATGCAGTTAAATTATCCCTTCAAATTTTAAAATTTTTATATAATTAAATATTTTTATTGACTTATTAAAATTTATATTTTATTTTATTTTTGGTTGGATTAATTCTCATAATAATTAATATTTGGTTTCGTGTCTGCTAGGCTAGGGAAGTACATTTAAGATAATGGATTTATGATCTTAGTTTGGACGAGTGATATTAGGGCTAAATGATGTTATTTTCTTGTGAAAAATTAAAGATAAGTTAGGTGTTGCTATCCAAAAATTAGCTTTAGCAGGATGAGTATTGAAGGATATGTGGCTGTAGGCTGTAGCTGCATGGATATGAAATGATCATACACATACTCTTCATCAGTATCTGCCAATACAACTCAGAATTTTTGCTTTTGTCGACAATTTAAATTCTGTGGGGCTGGCAGCGGAAGCTGAATCCGGGATGCAATGTAATGCAAACATTACAGGAGCTGATTTTGTTCAGCAAATTTTGCTCCTTGTATTTATTTATTCATGATTATCCATACAGGATTACTCTTTCAAGCCAGTCAACTTGCAAGCAAGAAATGTGAAAATGAAGAAATTTATCAGTAACTTTTTCTTTTTCCTATTCTTTTCTCACTTCCAGGTGACATTACGAGAAAATATAAACAAATGGTGATGCAATACCTTTTATTATATACAACCAATTGATTAATCACAATTACATACAGGAGCTGTAGCTGAAATTGGAGAATGAATGCTAATCTACATCTGCAGAAATTAGTGCTACTGATATGGAGGGATCTATCAAAATTTCTGCATGCTATACATGCTATAGCAAAAGATCAAATACCGGTACAAATTGGTAAATAGAGGAGCTCAAATGACATTTTACGCACATCTTGCATCCCAACAACTTTCACTGTCGATCATTTAGCTCGCCGCAGGTCCTGCAAGGACATGGGAGATATCAACAGATCCATTCCATATATCCTTAAAATCTGTTGAGGCAACTGAACTATAGTACTCATTCTTAAGAAAAGATCTCTATAGCATATGCATCCGCATAACAGGAAAAAGGAAGAATTAAATTACATGTTCAGCATCAATAGAAGAGCTCTAGAATCAGATTAGAAAAAAACATGTGGAAGATTATGCTATGATTTCACTATCATTCCATGCTTTAGTCAAAAAATAAAAAGGCAGCTACAGCCTATTCAAATGTAATGTGTATACACATTCCATTAGATTGCGTGTGATTTAATATTCTTATTATGAACTATGTATAGATGATCTACCTATTTCCGACACTGCAATCCATCCTAAAAATTTTTAGGATGTTGATTGCATTAGATCCTGGTATTCATAAACAGCCACACAAATAATGATAATTGTCACACTCAAAAATGATCTACATATTTCCGACACTACAATCCATCCTAAAAATTTTGAGGATGTTCATTGCATTGGATCCTAGTATTCGTAAATGGCCACGCAAATATTGATAATTGTCACACTCAAAACTTGTCATATTCTTTGATGCTATCCTGTTCTACCTCTAGCAGTGATATAGGCATAAAACAAAGACTTGTACTACCAATTAAACCGTGAGCTAATGCAACGTGAACATGAAATAAAACCCTTAAATTATTTACCAAGCAACATTCTCAACAAGCAATAGAAAAACAAGACCAAGCAGTGTATTTCAATAGTGGCACTTACTCGGCACATGTAAGGTCACGGATTTCTTTGATTGCTCTACTAATACTGTAAAGTGCCATTTTCTTCACCTGATTTTTGAAACAAAAGCAAAGCCTTTTCTGTGACACGGACAAGTATGAAGAACAAGTATGTAAGGTTTATTTTTTGTGCAACTTACCTCTAGACTATCCACTCTGGCTTTGTGGTTCTCTGGAAGAAGACGGAGTTCATCAACCAACTGGATGCATTCGGTGACATTTTCAGGTGAGACAAAGTCCAACACCACATTAACACATGACTGCAGTATGCATAATACACCGGATGAACAAAACTGGGTTAAGTTTTTATATTCAACTCAAATACTGAATCACACAAAATCGCACGGTAACTACAAAATATGAAAAATCAAGTACACAGCTAGAACTTAAGGCAGTTCATTTATCTTAAGCAGTTACTTTTCCTTTTTCTCAGTTCTGAATTTCATACAAATGCAGGGAGCCGAAAAGTTCGAAAATAAAAGAGGACACAAAGAATTTCAGAAACAGATATAAAATCAATCAGAAAGTGTCATTACAATACAATAGTGGCAGTGACTCACCAGCAATAAATCATAAAGTTTCTTATAGTTGAAACTATGCAAATAATTTAACTTAATGGAATGATGAATTAAACAAAATTTCTTAAAAGTCACATTTCATAGTTTCTTATGTAATACCTTAAGATTTCGAATTTGGTATGGGCATCCAGCAGGAATGATGACAGCTTCTCCAACATGTTGCTCAAAAGTCCAGGGTTCAATTTCTGGAAGGAACAGCAAGGAGGAAATTATAAAAAGCTTCCTCCTAATCATACGAAAAATGAACAAATAAAAGTGATACTTACGGAATTCCTCCTTAAGCCTCATTTTATGCATCGTATCAAGAAAGAAGTTCTGATCAAGTATTTGATGGCCCACCTGTAAAAGGTGCAATTAGATCTCATCAATTTCGACTGACATACCAATTAAGTCCACAATTAGTAAGAACTTACATGCTTACGAAAGCCATATGTTTGAGAGAACTCATTAGAATGCCTTCTCAGGTACTCAATAAGTTTTGGAACATCCTGTCTGCGAAAGACATCCCACTGGGCACCACAAGACTCGGCAGGTTGTTGCTTAATGGAGTCATCTGCATGCTTCCCACAAAACTTATAATTTTCTGATGTTCTAGAGTTTTTAACAGGGCCAAAGAAAAATTTTGAGACCTCAGTATCAGTATCAGTATCAGAATCAGAATCACTATCACATTCCCCATCAAGGGATAAATCCCTATTTTTGAGTCTTGAGGCATGTGCTTCATGACTAGTAGCAGAGAACCAAGACACCCTAGCAACTTTCTTGTGCAGGTGCATTTTCTCTGTGATCATATCATGTAGTCCTACTTCTTCCATGTTTTGTCCATTTAATGGTGCCACTCCACTCCTTTCATTTTGCTCCTTGTGTTTTTTCATTAACTTTCTTATATAATTCAGTTGTTCTGTGGATACAGGGATGTCAGCAGTATGTGCCAAAATATTAACCTGAAATCACAAACAGATATACTAATCACAAAAACCAGGCATGTCTTCCTCTTCACCAAATATTAAGTGCAGATTAAAAGGTTGTTAACAATGTGGGAACTGGGAAAGGAGACGCATTAGGTAGTGCCCTTGATTCCAAGTAAAGGCTCAGCTAATAAAACTTGATGATTTGGTGCTGTAATAATTAATGTTAATTTTCAGAATATATGTGAGAAAATATTTTTGATTCTCCTAGAATAAAGCAATTCAAGACCAGGATAAGGGCATTCTGTGAGCCAAATGTGATCATACTTATATAATATTCAGATATTGTAATTTTCTATGTGTTCCACATAATTTTTCCATATTTGATACAATCCAAGAGACAATTTTCCATTCTGACGAAAATAAATTGAAGACAGTTGCATTGGATCCAAATATTTAAAGCAAAACTGAGATCAGCCTCAAAAAATAATGAAACTTACCACATCATAGGAATCATATCGTAATTTTGTCACAGCGTCAGCCTGTAAATGATTCTCACCACTACCGTAAGAGATATAGACACAAGGACCAAGGTCAGGCTTCATGATTTCCTGTGGCAACTCTGCAGCAATATTTAAAGCACCAGACATGGGATCCATGTACTCTGGAAGTGGTAGAGCATGTAGGATTTCAGCATAATGAGCCGGAAAATGTTCTTGAAATAAATAAGAAGAAAGCCAGCCCTTCAATTTTAGTCTTTCATGCCACATGTTGGCATGTGTTTGACCCTTAAAGGACCCCATGAATAGTTGCTTGATACCAATTTCTACCTGTACATCAAATAAAAATTCCGATCTACTAAAGTTTCCTCGAAATTGTAATATGCCACAAACCAAAATAATTCCTTGTGCCAAAAGAGCAAATTTTAAAAAGAATTTGTTGTTAAAAAAAAAAATAGGAAAATGAGATTATCAAAGTCATAAACAGGAAACATCCAGCAATTTCAGCACTGAAGAGATATCAAGTAGATGCAGCATTAGCTCACTTTTCTTAATTAGTAGCAACAGAAAATGCTAGAAAATGCCGACATTAATCTTACTACAAATGCTAGATTCTATTTTTACAGAGAATTGCAACTTGGCAAACAAATAATTGGTAGATTCTATTTTTACGTGCTTTATGTAAAATCAGCTCCAAGCAGATTCAATAGTTTTCCATATTCTGGAAAACATGAAAAGACAACATTTTGCAGAGATGCTGAAGCAATTTCCAATAAGCTCGGTTTCATAGAGAATCAAAAAGAGTTAACAGAAAATGATTTTCTGCATTCTTCACCATCTTCTATGACTGAATCAATGCAAGGAGCAGCACTTGTTAAGATGATCTTGGGTATTGAATTTCTTGAAAGGGAACATTCAAACCACAATTAGTGTTTGAATTTCTACTTCTGAGAAAAAATGATGCACTTACAACTGATAACAGTGATGTCTTGAAGAAATAAATATATGCATATACATTAAACTCCTAAACTTCACTGGTCCGATGATACAAACCTCAGAACCAATAAGTCAACACATGGAAAGTTTGGAAACAAGGGAGAGAGAGAATAACGTCATTTAAAACCAACATGTAAACAACCATACTGCATTATAACATGTAAAGTAACTAAGAAGCAAGCTAACCTCAAACCAGTCCAAGCAATCAGCAACTTGCTCATTGTCAGATTTGGCAGCATTATTCTTAAGGTAAGTGCAGAACATGACAATTGGGTCCCAACTCACATCAGATGTATCCTGAAGAACATTACGAACTATTACAGGTTGACCTTTTCTCCAGTGCTTCTGAAAGTGTTCAAGGTTATCACTATGAATGTCCATAACAGTAGGATAATAGAGAAAGTTATCATTAGATTCTTCTCTTGTAGCTGCTTCTTGCAACTGCATAGCCCCATTAACTTCACAGTCCATCCCAAGACACAATGAGCATTGAGAAAAAACATCCACAGTTTCTGGCAACTCATAACAACCTATTATTTCCTCTGCATTTATTTCCAGTTCTTTA
Source organism: Mallotus japonicus (assembly GCA_949634005.1). Classification (NCBI taxonomy): domain Eukaryota; kingdom Viridiplantae; phylum Streptophyta; class Magnoliopsida; order Malpighiales; family Euphorbiaceae; genus Mallotus; species Mallotus japonicus. The sequence continues at coordinate 7,397 of CATIWK010282888.1, forward strand.
ATCCAACTTGAGGGGAAAATACAACTTAATTCAAGAAGACTATCACCACACCCACCAAACTCCATGGGGGGGCAAGGTATACCACCATTACCATCAGGAACTTTTAAACTGGGCAATGACATTGAACAATCAAAGTATTTACTGCCATTATTCCATTTATAAATGCACAGTGATTTCATTTCTGAAATCTGTTTTCCGGACATACAAGCTCTCCTTCTGTTAGGGCACTTGCACAACAGGCCCTTAACACTACTAGGTAAGCTTCCTTGGAAAATATCCTGGCAACAGCTTAAGCAAAGGCTATAGGAACAAGTTGGGCAGCTTCTGTGGAAATCCACAATAGAAGTCTTGCAATTATTGCTGCTCCAGCAGTCAAATCATGCAGCAGAGAGCAATGGAAGAAAATTAAAGTCAAGTCAAAGTATAACAAAAACGTCATAGCTTTTCAGCAGCAAAGAACATACCAACAACACCGCTTATTGCATCCATCTTTAGCCTGCTGGATTTGAAGATCAGAGAGTTTCTGGCCTGTTACAGACTGAGTGACATCAGAAGAATGATCCCCTGTGGGGTTAGCAGTGAAAGTCATTCAAGAAGATCAATGGGCAGATCCATCATGACTACCTCTTAATTTTGCCTCTATTTCCAGCTCAATTCTGTGATCTTGGTTTATTTGTTTCAGCAGAGGAAGAAGCATACAGATCAAATAATGAAAATGTAAAACTTTGTTAACTTTACTCTGGTCCTTGGAGAAGCCCTGAAAGAATTTTGTCCCGTCAGTTCAAAGATTGTGAATGAGCATTGAAATGCAAATAAATTAGTTTGTATTTATTCAGATTAGAAATCAGACCTTACATTCAAGGTCCCTACATTGAATTGCTGAGCAGACCTTACAGCTACAAGTTCCACGACAAACTGGACATGCTATTTTAACTTCTTCTTGCATATCAAGATACCTAAATGTCATTATTAACATTATTAATCAGATTTTAGACCAACAAAATGTTTTAAAGAGAAAAAGTGCCAAAGTCACAAAAATATGACCTGTATTTATAGTTGGTATATTGAACACAAGTTGGAGCTATATCTGTATGACAAAAAGTAGTTTGGCTCACTGGAAATAAAAATGCCCTTGAAAGCCATCATGGGTGAAAAAACAGGCAGTTGCGTTTTAGGCATTAAGGATTCATGTTTATATGAATTTTGACAAATTAAATCTCATGCATACATTAGTACCTTCTTGCTTAGTTTGAATGCATTATTTCATCAACTTATTACATTCAGCAATCCAACTTACGTCCAAATGTGTCCAATAATTTTACGTTCTCAGTACCATTCTAATCTAATGCTTTACAGTCACAACTTAAAAAACAGAACAGTAAAGTAACAGAGAAATGAAAGCAAATACTACTAAACAAACATACTGGTCTTTGATGCAGTCCACGCAAAAAAATTGTTTTCTACAACTCGAACACCTAATTAAAGTCTTCAATCCACTTCTCTTACACAAATGGCACCTTTTCCTCTTGCCCTTCCTTAATCTCACCATATCCTTCTTGAAAGGCACAACCTTTAAATTAAATTAAAACAGGAAAAAAAACACACACACACAATTAACCAAAACTCAAGAAAAAAAAAGTTAATAAAAAAAGGAACTTTTTAAATGGATAATGCTAAAACAACCTGCAATGTACCAATTGGCATTGGCTCGATGTTCTTAGACCTAAAACATCTTCTAGTAAGTGCACTAAAATCAGCAGCAGCAGCTCCAATTTTGACATCACAAGGTGTAGAAGAAGAACCAGCTCCATTACTAAAATTATGTTTAGCAGGAGATATTGCCATTAATCCATTAGGCAAATCCCTCATTAACTCTCCTTCTTCACTATTACTAACACTATCAATATCAACATTATCGTTATCAGTGTTAATTTCCTCTACAACAGCAGCATTCGTGTTCCTGTTCTTGTTCTTGTTCTTTTTCTTCTTCTTTTTCTTCCTTTTCTCTACTTCTCTTTTCAAAACCATTCTTATTAACTCCAATTGCAAATCCCCTCTTGATTCGCCACCAATCGATTTCTTTCTCTTCTTGAATTTCCCCAATTTCACCAATCTCGAAAAATTTTCCTCTTTTCTCTGTGCCCTAATTTCACCATTATCAGTAATTGAATCCGCATTCGCCTTCAGTTTCTTGTTGTACTTCCTCTGCAGCTTCAGTGTCTCAGGTACTTTCCTCTTGTACTGTCTATGCCTACCTTGCAGATGATGAATTTCGCAGAGTTTCTTGTCGTCCATTACTCTTCGGCTGCACCGCCATTGTCGGCCGTCGGTCCTCTTGCAGCGGAGATGGTCAGGCAGAGGTTCATTTGCCTCCATTATTGAAGAAGAATCTTCAAAAAAAAAAAACTGAATGAAAATTGGAGCTTTCTCGGGAAAGTGACGGAAATATGGGCTGTTAAAAAGGAAAAAATACAGGAGGTGATGGTGTGAAGTGAGGGTTTTAGGAAAAGGGCATTTATGGTAGGGAAGTGAAGAGGAAACGATGGCAAAAAGGTGTAATTTTTGGGAAAAGGGCAGTCCAATTTGGTCTCGAAAGCTTCAATGTAGTCACGATCCCTATCGGCTGATTTTGATTTTTAAGAGATTGCCACGATTCTGGACTCCCTCTGATTATCCAAGGAATCTATTGGAAAGTGCAAATTTTTTTATTTTTCTTTTGGCTTTTTGAGTTTATATTTTTGGACTTAAATCAAGAAATCTGCAGTAACACCCTCCACCTGTGCAGCCACTGTAATCATATCAAATGATGATTTGTATGAATTGGTTGTGTGTTAAATGTATATGTAATTTGTGTGAATTGGAAGCTGGTAAAGTTATCAGAAAATTTAGAACTTGCAGAATGCAATTTATGGCAGGTTTGGCATTGCTTTCTGCTACTGATAAAAGTTAAACTTTTTTTTTTGTATGGTCATCATCTGTCATTTAATAATTTCACCAGTTAATCTACTCCAAAATTCTGAAATTTGTTAATTAGATGTGGGCAGAATTTTTTTTCTTATTTGACAGAATTAACAAGTTAAGGATCTGCAATTTTTTTATTTTTTTATAAATATCTTTGATTTTTTATTACAATGTCAGTAAAGGATTGTGACACTATTAGTATTATGCAGTCTGATTGATGCAACAAAATGTGCCCTCCTGATCCAACAGTTGGCTGGCACAAGCCCACTGAAAAGGTGCCGATATTAATTTAAAGCCAGGCCATGTCAAATTCAAAGATGTGTATATCCCTGCTGCATAAACAGGGTAACTGTATAGGTAATTCCCCAAGAGAAATGTTTTGAGAGAATGATGGCTTGTAGCAACCATAAGAGCCTTGCAACTGTAAAATGAAAGTGTCTGCCATTCCATTTAGTAGAAAAAAATTAATAGAGGCAGGAGATGACATAAAAAGTAGTCCTTTTCTGATAATTCGGGTGAATATTACATTTACAAATTGATAATAATAAAATTTGAATTCTGCATATCCTGATGTCCTTAGAGAAAAGTAGGCACTAGACTACTACATTGCTTGCTACCTTTTATTTACTTTGATCAATTATAAATCAGTCTGGTTTTGATCATCAAAAACTAAAATGTTGCTCTCAGCAGCCTGTTTAACTTCATCCTGGAAATAAAACAGAAAAACAAGCTTGTTTACATAATTTGAACTTCGAAGAGTTGCTCCTTACATGCTTGTAAATTGCTGCAAGAAAGCTTGTAAAGTTAGATTAATGAGTTAAAAGAAGCACATGACTTACGACCAAAGAAACAGACAAGCCATATAACAGAAACCAATAAAATCCATGCTGCCCCTGTCATAATAATGAGGACAAAGATATAAGAAAGTGTAGTTAGCAGCATAAAATCAACAGTACCTCTAATGACCATTTTTGATAATTTACCTTGTCCAAGCAATTCCTTGAGATAGAATTGTTCCACTTCCAGAAAAGTGAAAAACATGATTGAATGCAGCGCTGGTGAAATCATCCTACACCATCAAAAAGAAGGGAATTCATCAACGCTGCACTCAATGATGTTTCTCCTATCTGGCACCAAGCCTCCAATGCTTACTCCTTCTATTGCAACAGATACACATAAAAAATCCTTTATATATAAATATATATAGCAAGTCAAGAAAATAATTGTAGTACATCAACTCTTTGAAATTGTGTACTACCATATAAATTAATTACTTGTAGACCATGATGCGCCTGTCTTGGCTGCTATGCTTTGCATTTTGCAAGATGGGATATTTCATATTTGTACTGCTTATTTGTACTTGAATCTTGTACTGCATTTGCCAATTTCAGTCTCCATCTCTGCAGCTAATGTTTTTATTTTTGGTCTAACAAGATCTGGGTCCTTTCATGTGTTCAATTTTTTTGTACCATACCATTCCTTGATAGTGACCCTTTTATTTGTCCAATTTTCAGTTGAGATGCTTAATTTTTTCTAACTAACGAAACCTTAATTTTTACAAGTCAGCTGATCTCTTCTTCATTAGGAAAGGAACGTTTAACAAGTTAAAAATTAGAATATCTAACTTTAGGGACAAGTAAGGCATATTAAGAAAAGGTTCTGTTATTCTTGTAAAGTCATGGGCAATATACGAGAGGCTTGGCATTGTGTGCGAAACATGCTAATCTGCTACTTGAAGGAAATGACTTCCCTTTGTTTTAGTAGGTTCACATGGCATGTGATTAAATCTTGTAGCATTTAATTGGACAATTAGTTTTCATATCAGATATTTTTCTGGCATTTGATGAAAGACTATATATATGCTCAAAAGATGTACCATACATGTAACTTAGAAAAATTAAATAGTATGCAATTTTTGAGTTTTTTAAACGAAAATTTTATATTCATTCTGTGAAATTCGAACGCTGACATTCAAATATTATATAATTTATCAACAATAATTTACACATTTGCATTTTATTTTCATTGTACAATGAATTTGTTATTTACAAAATGTTCATTAGACTAGAATATCTAAATCAAGAGGAAAAAAATCAATAATTACATACAGAGTGCACATATATATTTGCAATTTGCTTTTATTTTTTTCGAAGAATGATCTTACCCTCAGCATCTTCATGCACAATAAGCAAGACATCACCAGGAGGAATGTGCCACCAAATCTTAGGCCTGTCGAGTTGATGTCCAATTTGGGCCAATTTATCAGCAGCTCTATTACCTTCCCTATAAATGTGACTCACAATGCAATTGTCAAGCTCTGGTATGATGAGGTTTATATCATTCACATGCCTCTGCATTTCTGCACATCTAACCTCTCTCCTTTTCACTATAATTTCTAGCAATGTCTTGGCATCTCCTTCGAGCCATACATTGCTCCATCCATTTTCTAACACCAACTCCAGACCCCTTCTAAGTGCAGCCAATTCTGCTATTGTGCTTGTAGTTCTACCTATGGACTCGGCGTAACCGAGTAAAAATTCTGCCTTGTGATTCCTGAAGACACCTCCAATGCTGCCTTCCCCATCTCTGCCTTTGCATGAGCCATCAAAGTTCAATTTTGTCCAGCCTTTTTGTGGCTTCTCCCACGCTACAGGAATAGGGTCTCTGTGCCAATTCCTGATTAATATGCGAACTGGGTGGTTTTGTACTATCCTTTGGCACCTAAAAAAGTTGGTAATTGCTAACATTGTGTATGGATAATTTTCTCGATACTATTAAAAATGATATGATATCTAGACAAATTTCATAGGGAAATTAATGTGGAAGTGTAATGAATTATAAAGCATCATTTTTCACAGCCATACGAAACTGTTGCTTCATTTTTCATGAATGAAGTTGGATAAATGGAAAGAATATTCAGAACTTAACAACGACAAGGCAACAATTGAGAATAGTACAAGAATTGGCGGAGTTATTTGTTAATGAGAAAGGGTTGAGTGCTGGAATTCAATTTGTAATAGAAAAGAAGGGTTGCATGAGAAGCAAAGAGTGATTCCATGTTGACCATTGAACTCTAACTGTAAAAATCAATAGCTTTTATCCATTGCTATATTTGTCCAACTTCTGCCAGTTATTCTGCCCATAATTTGGGATGTCCAACCAAGATCAATATCATATCTAGTGCAAAGATTAATTAATAGCACTAGGAAAAAAATCTAATCAATTCTTGAACTGTTATTATTTCAAAAAATAAAAAACAAAAACAAAAAGCACCTGCAAGAATTTTCCTTGAAATGAAGTTTACAAAGTACTAGAGGTTACAAGTTTGAACAACTATTGGAACATTAATTATAACAGGAAACAATCCTAACTTGAATTTAGAGTTTCAATGGTACTGCAATCTTCTTTTCACTTCAGTTTCCTTTGTTGTAATCCTCCAACTCGATAACGTTGAGCACCACCTTGTGGCAAAACGGTTGTAAAGAATTGCTCAGTTTGCAAATCAAGATAATAATAAACATAAAAGTAGCATTTTGATCCATTCT
>CATIWK010282943.1:0-18765 GCA_949634005.1 Mallotus japonicus
ACAAAAAGGTCCCTATAAAAACCAAAACTTTGCAATTGAGTCCTTAAACGTACTTTAGAAACACAATCAAGCCTTTTTGAGATTTCGAATTCAAACATCCCGAGACTAATTTTTGATTTTCTCATCATCGGAGTTCTCTGTTGCATCTATGCTCGGTTATCCCGAAATTGGGTGTCTACAGCGATTGCCTCATTGATAAGGTGAATCGCCTCTTCAACAGGGTGATTCATCCAATCTCACTTGTCGTTTTACCTCTTTTTCAGCATAAGCACTGTAAATACACTGTATTAACTTATACTTCCTTGATTTTTCATACAGCACGACGTGTAGTCCTTCAAGGGCACGGGGAACTTTCATGGGAGTCGAGTCTTCTACAATGACCTAACAGACGATCAGAGGGATCGAATCTAGGAGACGTGGTTTGAGGATTTCATGCTTTCACTTCCCTCCGAGCAGGGGCGGACTGATTACCAGCCACTCTACGCACTGATGGAGAGGTGGTTAGATATGACCCACACCTTTCATCTCCCATTCGGGGAGCTCACACTGGACCCCGTTTCCTTCGCCATTGTTACCAGGGTTGCTTGCACCGGAGACCCTATTCCTTTTGATGCTAGCCTTCATCAGCTGTCACCCGACAAGCTTACCTACATCGAGCATCTTCTCGGTATGGTCCCTGACATGAAGGGGATGCACACTATCAAGCACGACTTGATCCGGACCTTCTACACTCAAGATAGAGCTGCAGCGATGACTACCCCTTGCGAGATCAACAGGTGGTACGTGCATTCTTGGTCTACTTATTCGGCACCACTCTATTTGCCGATACTACTAGTTTGGTAGACTTGATGTTCCTGATGCTTTTGCGGGACTTGGATCGAGTATCCTCCTATGATTAGGGGAGCTGCGCTCTGGCATACTTGTACAAGAGCATGGATGAGCTAGTACGGGGAGCTAAGAGGTTCTACGGCTTCTGGCACGCCACTCTAGTAAGCTATATTCTTCCCTTCTCCTCGATCCATTCTAACACTGCTTCACAATACTAACTAACCTCATTTTCTTTAGCAAGTCTGGGCCTTAGAGCTGGAGCTACTCGTTAGAGTGACTTGTATGGGGAATGATTTCCTCGCCATAGGGAGATAGGGTGCCAGCCGTGTCCTGAGGAAGCATCTTGCGTGAGTGCACATCCATCGGCAGTACCTGAACTCTCTGACACAGGATGCGGTACCTATAATATTTTATGATTGTGTTAGTAATTTTATGAATTCAATTTACTTACATGCTGGTTTTCCCTTTTTTGCAGATTCAAAATGACTTGTGGGGGCCAGAAGACAGGTGGAATGCAGAGATGGTTCGCTCTAGACCACTATCTCAGAGAAGAGCTCTCCTATGTGGGCCAGGCTACCACGTTTGGTATTTGGGTGAGCGGGTCCTGAACTGGAGGCGAGGTGTCGGGGTGAGGTGAGTCCCTAAGTCTCCTCCTAGGAGTATTCTCTGGACATATAAGTTAGAGGGGGACGAGCTCGGTCAGGCTGTCGGTGGAGAGCCCACTATGGATCACACTCTCCGAATTAAGAGTCGGTACAGAGAGTTCGTTCGGACTCATCTTCTGCTGGCAGTGCCTCTATCTGATGCTTCTACCTCTCCGGTAAGCTTATGACTTCCTACTTACCTTTTGGAATCATCACTTTCTGACATGATCTCTCATTCCCAGGCCGCAACTACCCAACCTGCACTTCACATCATGCCTCTGGTACGAGAAAGAGAGCCACTAAGGCGTCGCATTGATCCCAGTGCAGAGGGCACTTCGGCCTCAGTTGATTAGGCCGCTCCGGATGCGCCAGTAGTTACCAGCAGCCTGGTCCACACTCCCGACCCTCTAGTTCGCTGTTGGATTCCTCCAGGAGAGCTGTCTCAACAGTTTGTGACTCTAGATGACAGTATAGATCCAGCTTGTGACCTCGAGGGCACCACTCATATGAGTTCAATCTTGACCTGTGTTCTTGCAACATTCCCAATATATTTATTAATACTCACATCTTTCTTTAAACAATGTAGATTCCTTTGGCGCAAGGTCAGTACATGTATCAACTGATAGAGGCATAGAGGGACTACCTGCTAGAGATCACTCAGCAGTGGAAGGTAATGACTCTTCATACGTCTATATGTATGCATGGTTTTCTTACCTTGTATTTTGCTTTCGTAAGAAAGGGATACAGCAAGTCAGGCACAGATTGCACTTCTTGAGTGCCAGATAAGGCACTGCAGGTCGACGGGGATGAGGACGAAGATGCCAAGGGCGGAGGTGGAGAGGACCCTGAGGGTACTGAGTTAGGCGTTTGATAGACCAGGACTTGACTAGATAGATTCTGGATACTACTAGTCAATCATTTGAACTTTAGCATTTTGATACTTTGACTTTTGATTCATTTGGATGTTTGCACAATTACATTTATTTGCACTTTAAGTCCATTTTTCTGAATCAATTTGATGCATTTGATCAGTTTAATCCTGGGCTTGCGTCTGAAATCATGTGATTGCTGCTGAATTTTTTGCCTGTCTTTATGATGAAGAGGCGAATCGCCTCAGTAGTGAGGCATCGCCTCTTCACTTTCTGTCTTAGAGGCGATCACCTCTTGGTGAAGAGACATCGAGGTGATCGTCTCATCACCAGGTCGGCTACACCTCTTTAAATCCCTAGATTCTTATCTGCAGTCCCATTCTCGACCCTCTTCTCCCCAAAACTCCATTTTCTCTTTCCCAAACACCACTAAGAGCTCAAATTATGGTCGAAAGAAGCCTCAAACAACTACAATCGATCCTGAAAAGTTTAGATGGCGGATCATGGGCCAAACTGGAGTCATTTCACTTATCAATCTTCATATCACTACATGCTAGGAGAATCGACTTCCCCTTCCTCCATGCTATGGTTCGGTCTTGGGATCCTCAAAAACATATTTTTCGGTTTAGTACTGTAGAATTATTCCCCTTGCCAGAAGAATTCGAAGCTATATTAAGTTGTAGCATGGATTCCACTTCTCAACTTGCAACTCCTAACCTTGGAATTCCAGATCCACACTCTATTCAGTATCAGATGGCTCGAATGCTTGATCTTTCACCCCAGTCTTCAGCTCACTGCATTATCGGCTCTGAGATTGAGCTAGAATTTCTCATTGAGATTGTCTCAGAAGTGGATAAAACAGAAGCTTATTGGCCTTGGATGATGGCCCTCTGTCTGTATGCTCAATTTCTCCTTGTCTCACTCTCTGGGAACTGTGATTCCAAAATCCTGCACGTCTTGGGCCAAGTGGAAGCAGGACTCAATCCATTCCCCCTGATTCTAGCAGAAACCATCATCAGATTGGATAATTTCTCATCAACCAAGCGATTCACTGGAAGTCCATTGCTATTAAAGGTTAGTCTTCCCCTCTTACTCGTTCATTTTTCCATTCCGTCATTCTCAGGCACGCCATTCATTGTTCTTGCAGATGTGGTTTTATGAGAAACTAGTACTGCTAAAACCTCCGTAAAACATTGCATGCTATAGAGCTAAGCATTACAGAACCAGAAGACTGCACCTTATTCTAGACGATATCCAAGGTTGGCTATCAACATTCCCTGACACTCTGATCCGATGGATGTGCCTGTGGTAGAGATTACAACACGTGACTATTCGATTTTATACTTACTGTGTTCCTATTACCGGCCTTCATTTCGCCACATTCTACAACCCTGCACGTCTTTGTCGACAATACGGGAAAAAACAATTAATCCTGGAGCTCGTGCATGAATTTGAACCAGGACCCCTTTCTCAGAATTTTTTGGACAACTTAGTTGCTACCTGGCCTCGAAGAGTTATTCAGAGGAACATAGACTACAATGAAGATCCATCCACTGATGATCAGTACAAGGGGTGGATTCAATTACAGCAGACAAAAAAAGAAGAGTTCATTAGAAACAAAAGGACAAGAGAATTGCAAGCATCGAGTGCTCAGAACGTTCATCAAAAGAAAATGAAACATAATTAGGTTATGAATTAAGTCTTAATAGAGTTTCCTTTTATAGTTAAACAGTTTGTAATAGACTCTTAATGCAACGTTTAACAATAATCAGAACAATTTGTTTAATTTAATTTAAGCACAATATGCGTATACATTTTGCTTCTGACATATCTCATGTCGTTAGTTGGCTTGCCCTTGTAAGTTTTCCAACTAACCATTTTTCTCTCTCTCTCTCCTTTTACAACGTCCTTAACTTTTGCCTGGACCGCCTCTTTTAAGGTTTTTAGTCCAGTAGGACTTTTACTTTCTTTTTTCTAGTCTCTAACTTTTTCCTAGACAGCCCCATTTGCGAGGTTTTCTCCCTAGCGAGACTTTTACAGGAAGTACTTCTTGAGCTTGTCAAGGTTAATGGGTTCTCTGAATTCATTCCCTTCCAAATTAGATATAATAGTAGTGCCTTTGGAGAATAACTTCTTCACCAGATACGGACCTTCCCAATTAGGCCTGAACTTCCCCCGTGGGTCGGTCATGATCAGCTTTGTGAGTTTCAATATTAAATCACCTTCTTTAATCTTCCCCGGCTTGATTTTCTTATTATAAGCTTGGGCTATCCTTCGCTGATACAGCTGTGAATGATACATAGCCTTCATCCTTCTTTCATCTAGCAATGTGAGCTGTGCTAAATGGCTCTCCACCCATTGATACTCAAGAATTTTTGACTCCAAGAGAACCCTGAATGATCGAATCTTAACTTCCACCGGTAATACAACTTCACATCCATATACTAAAGAATACAGAGTGACTCTTGTCGTTGTCCTAGCAGTGGTCCTATATCACCACAGTGCAAATTGCAAATAGTCTGCCCAATCCTTATAATTCTCTAGCATCTTAGCCAGGATCCTTTTCACATTCTTATTTGCAGCTTCTACTGCACCATTCGCTTGTGGTCTGTACGGAGATGATCTATGATGCTTAATTTTGTATACTTATAGCAAAGCGGCGGTTTCTGCTCGAAATTGGACGCCGTTGTTAGTGACGACATTATGTGGCAATCCATATCGGAAAATTATATTCTTCTCAATAAACCTTGCCATTTTCTTTGATCCGACAATAGCATATGACTCCGCTTTGACCCATTTAGAGAAATAGTCAATAGCCACTATGATGTATCGATGACCGTTTGATGCCTTTGGTATCACTTCCCCTATGATGTCGATTCCTCAAACTGCAAACAGCCACGGGGAAGTCATTCCTTGTAGTTCCATAGATGAAAAATGACTAACATTGCCATAAGCTTGATAGTTATGACATTTCTTTACAAACTTGACACAGTCTGTCTCCATGGTTAGCCAGAAGTATCCTTGATGAGCTATCGTCTTTGCCAAGACCATCCCATTCATATGTGACCCACATACTCCTTCATGCACTGCCTCTATGAGTTTATAAGCTTCAGCCTTATCAACGCATCTCAAGTGGACACTAGTTGGCATTCTCTTGTACAGCATCCCGTTATAGCCGATGAACTGCCATGACAACATCCTCAAAGACACCCTTTCTTTCTTTTCCGCATCCTCAGGGAACTGTCCCCTCTCTAAGTATCACTGTAGATTATAGAACTAGGGTCTTTCAGCAGCATCCAGCGGCATTAGTCTTATCTCTTCATAACAGGGATGTTGAGATTTTGCTAAAATCAGAGGTTTAACTTTTGTTTGCCTTCCACTTTCCCACATAGAAGCCAAAGTAGCCAGGGCATTTGCTATTTGGTTCTCTTCTCTTGGGAGATGAACAAATTTGTACTGAGTAAAAGACAGCGAAACAGTAATCAAATAATCCCAATATAGAAGCAGTCTATCTTTTTTTACCTCCCACTCTTTAGAAGCCTGTTTTACAACTAGCATGGAATCACCATATATCATGACATCTTCTGCCCCTACACTGCGCAATGCTTCCAAACCAAAAATACAAGCCTCGTATTCCGCTTGATTGTTTGTCACCTTAAACTCGAGCCTTTTCGCCATTGGGATCATTTCTCCTTCTAGCGTGATTAGGATTACACCGATACCTGCTCCCCGATTGTTGACTGCTCCGTCGAAGTACATCTTCCATCCTTGAACTTCTATTGCTGCCAAATGCTCATCAGGAAACTCTAACTCCCATTCTTGTTCATCGGTTATCGGGTTCTGGGCTAGAAAGTCTGCTATTGCTCTCCTCTTCACCACCTTCTTCGCCACGTAGTCTATATCGAACTTAGTGAGCAGAACTAACCATATGGCCAGTTTTCCTGTAAGCGAAGGTTTCTGTTGAAGATATCTCAGGGGGTCATCCTTACAAACTGCTTGTATCCTATAAGATTGGAAATAGTGACGAAGTTTCTTCGTTGCCCAAATCACTGCTAAGCACATCTTCTTTACCAGACTGTAGTTATTCTCGTACTGCAATAACTTCTTACTCAAGTAATACACCGCGTGTTCGACCTTCCCCTCGCTTTCCTGTGCTAATATAACCCCTATCGCGTCCTTCTCGATTGCCAGATAAAGAATCAAAGGCTTACCCGGTTTCGACGGCTGCAAGATTGGAGGGTTCAGGGTTCATCGATGTGCCTAGCAGTTTCCCAAATGTTACCCCAAAAATACACTTCTTTGGTTCAATTTGAGATTGTACTTCTCAGCCCATGCTAGAAACTTATCCTGAGCTTCAAAATGACCTTCTTTGGTTGTAGACTTCACCATCATGTCATCGATATACACTTTTATTTCTTTGTGGATCATATCGTGTAATAGGGTAGTGGCCATCCTCTGATAAGTAGCCCCTGCGTTCTTCAGTCCAAATGGCATAATTGTGTAATAGTAGATCCCCCACTCAATGGTGAATGATGTCTTCAGCTTGTCGATCACTGCCATCATGATCTAGTTGTACCCCGAAAAGCCATCCATAAAGGAGTACATTGCACTAGAATCTGCGTTATCGACAAGGGTGTCGATATGTGGCTGTGGAAAGTCATCTTTCGGATAGGCTTTGTTCAAATCCTTATAGTCCAAGCACATTCTGACCCTTCCGTCTTTCTTGGGAACTGGGACTATATTCACCAACCAGTGGGTATCTTCTACTACTTCCAGGAACTTTGCCATCAGCTGCTTCTCGACTTCTTCTTTGACTAAAAGAGCCCACTCAGGTCTTAACCTTCTTTTCTTCTGCTTTATCGGTCATATGTGAGGATATGTAGGGATTATGTGTTCTGCGATCTACCTATCGATGCCTGGCATGTCTTTGTAACCCTAAGAAAATACTTCATGTCTTCTTCTTAGTGTTTCTTTCATTTTTTTCCTTCTCATCATAAGTTAAATCAGAAGCAAGCAATATATTTTTAAGGTTATCATTTGTGCCCAGATTAAATGATTCAGTCTGTGTAAATTAATATCAAACATATGCATGAAATGATCATCACAAATAGAATAACTGTTAGGAAACACATCACACAAATAAGCAAAGTTAGACTTCATTGCATTCATTTTTGAAAAGAACAAGTCATCAGTTTCAAGTAAAGTAGCAAGAGAAACATCATAATCATCTTAAAAGATATCCACGATGGAATCCAGGACGTAGGTCTCTAGGTTTGGCTTCTCGTTTAGATCATCGATGTCTTTCACTTCTGGAGCAGCAACGTCCTCCTAAGGCTCTTCCTCGGCCACTATCAATTCTTCCACAAGGCCATCTGCATTGTCAGCCTTCTTCACTCCACTTACATACTCGACAAAGATCTCAAACCCCGGAATCACATCTCTAGCCATCAGAATTAGTTCAGGAGTTCCATTATAGGGATAACTGATGCCCTCCTTCATAAAAGTCTCTTGCAGGGCCTTCCTTTGAACAATGGATGGTACACCACCTAGAGGATGAAACCAAAGTCTCCCTAGCAGAATAGTGAAGGTCACAGGGATGCCGATTACATGCAAATCAACCCAAGCCTTAATGGGTCCCGTCTTGACCAATGCCCTGAATATCCCTTCTACATTCCTTCTTGTATCATCATAAGCCTTTATAACCACTTCAGAAGGCTTCAAGTCTGCAACAGTCAACCCCAATTTTGGTAGGATTTTAAGTGGGCACATGTTAATGGCGAACCCATTATCCACCATAATGCAGCATGTCATCTTCCCCTTCACCTCAACTTTAATGAATAAAGCCTTGTGGTGGTCCCTTCCTTCTAAAGGTAGATCATCATCTAAAAACACGATGGTTCCTTGAGGAGTTTCTGTTAATGAGCCAACCATCTGCTCGGGTGTACATCCTATAGAAATCTTCCTTTGATCCAGAGCCAGAACCAATGCTTCCCTGTGGTCCCTAAAATGCATAAGTAGCTCCTAGACACTAGCAATTGTTTCCTCTTTCTTCGTCTTTCCTCCTGAACTCTCCACCTCTTCTTGTTCTGGTTTAACAAGTTCACTTTCTTCTTTTGTCTCTTCAACTTTCCCAACAGTGTCAGAACACAGCCTTCTATTGCTAGCATCAATTGATCTGACTCAGTAGGTCTATGTCTCATCTGTGCTAACTTCCCTCTCCAGCGTGTCAAATAGTCAGCAAAAGACTCGCTGAACTTCTGTTTGGTATTTTGCAGATCCCTCAATGATACTTCCAACTAGACGTTAAGGCCATACTACTTCACAAACGCAGCACATAATTCTTTCCAGTCAGTTTGGACATGTGGTTCCAGAGCATAATACCAACGAATCGAGGCACTTTCTAATGACATGGGGAATTGCTTGACTATATGAGCTTTAGTCAACCCAGTTGCTTTCATGTATATTGCATATTGCTTGAGGTGCAAGTGCGGGTCCTCCATCCCGAAATACTTCTTCATGTTATGGAATTTGAATTTTCGAGGTAAGGAATCATCATCCTCGTCTAAGTTTAAATCAGAGTAGTCCATCGGTGCATCCATACCTTTTTCTTTCATCATCATTTGCATCTGGGCTATGGCTTTAGTCAAGTCCTTAGCCCAACTAGATTGTTCCACATTTTCTATCTGACTCACATTCTTCTGACCTACTGGATCAGCAAGCACTGTCACATCATCCTCTACCCTCTTTCTTATCGGGATCTCAGTGTTTAAATCAATCGGGGCGGACGGTTGCGCCGGTTGTTGCTCTCGGATCAACTTAGTTTTTTCCCCCATCATTTCCTTCATCATAGACTGAGTCTCAGCAATCACCTCATCTTTCAACTATGCTTTAAAAGCTTCAGGATCAAAACCCCCTGCTATTACTATTCCTGAACTCCTGACTAATCGACCTAAATTAGAGCGGACCCACCCAGACGAGCTTAAAGGATCTATAACTGTAAAACCACAGGTCAGAATTATGCATGACGTGCATGCATGGTTTGCAGGTCCGGTTCATTATTTAAAACAAGAAAGGAAACAAGTATGTCTAACTTACATATAGCAAATAACAAAGTACAAGATTCAGAAATGAATGATCTCCACCCTTATTCCTCCCACACACGTGTTCACTGGTGAGTTTCTTGTCCTAGGATTGTTGGCCTAGGTTTTAATTATCAACAGGGGATAAAAAAAACTGACGTATGCAAGACACTCTCAAAATGGTTCAAACAAGTTATGGATTCTCTAAATAAGCCTCAAGTCCATTTTAAACGGGCCAAGAGTGACATCAAGGCCCATTTGTTAAGATCCATCTATAATGGGCCAAAAATGGGCATGAGAGGCCCATTTTGGCAATGTCCACTAAAATTGGGCTAGAAGTAGGCATGAAAGGCCCATCTTGACAAGGTTCATTCATAGTGGGCTTTGAGTTTTATTTTGAGAATTCATCAAAGGGCATAAAACACATGCATTTAGGAGAAATTCCTAAGGAAAATTGCTAAGCCACTATATGAGCTTGAGTCTCGGGTAGTAGGCTTCGGCTCCTACAACTATATACATCCATATACATCTCCCCACTCAAAGTTCCAAGCAATGCGGATAGTATGTGTCATGAGTGGTAATAGGGGATATTCCACCACCAGGTTTGAGTGAACACAGGTAGCGAAGTATAGACTATTACCGGTTTAATAGGGACTAAAGTGCCCATTGTGTGCAAGACGTGTAGTGAATGCAACAGGAATGCAAAAGAAATTAAGGAATAATCAAAGATGATAAATCACAAACATTTGGAATCAGTTTCTCTATCCCCAGTGGAGTCGCCACTGTAGGCGACAGGGTTTAGCGCGAGCCCAGGTGTTGGCAACCACGGCACTG
This sequence comes from Mallotus japonicus, assembly GCA_949634005.1. Lineage (NCBI taxonomy): Eukaryota > Viridiplantae > Streptophyta > Magnoliopsida > Malpighiales > Euphorbiaceae > Mallotus > Mallotus japonicus. The sequence goes on from CATIWK010282943.1 coordinate 10,255, forward strand.
TATGGGCTCAAGGCCTACTAGGAAATACGAGTTAGGTCTAGAGCCTAATCGGAGATGGAGTTGCCACCCGGATAAAATTCGGGATACACTTGTACTGCAACTAGATTCCACGGAGGTTCCCAAAAGCCGTCATCAGAGAACGGATTCAAAAACTAGGTATGGATGTTTGAATATCCACCCGACCTTGTGATCGGCCTCCATTTGTGTTTCATGATTTATTACCCTTAATTATTCAATTATGTCCTTATTAACATGCATATATTGATTGCCTTCAAAATAATTGCCAAATTTTACCCTTAAGTTAAAGTTTGCACATTAATCCTATTTCATGCAATTAACCTCAACAATCAACGAGAATAATAATTTACAACCATTCATTCCAAATAAGTGGGGGAAGGGATTACAGATTACAATGCTTTGTCTCAAATAAAAGGGAAATAAACAGAAAATATACTAAAAACAAACCGCAAGATACAGATAATATACAGAAAGGAAACCCTAAATATACCAAAAATAAACCCTAATTAGTTCCTCTCAAGAACTAATTAAGGGAACTCTTTTCCCCTTAACTATTGAATCACTCTGAATTCTTGCAATGCACAAGGGTTAATCTCCCAAAGAAATCATATAAGAAATCCTATATAAATGAATCTACAATACTAATTTAAGTCAAATCAATACAAGTAGAGTTCATGAATACTTAAACACTGACCTAAATAAGATAAAAAGGATAGTCATGCGTAGAGGACTATGAACATGAATATGTGGAAGCTTATTAATAGCAGAATCATACACTACCTAAATGGAATTTCGAAGTAGAGCTACGTAGAGCTCTGGAGATGTGACAATCGCCTCTTGGCCTTCTGGCTTAGAGGTGATCGCCTCTAGGTTATAAGGCGACCCCTCTATGATCACCACGTACAAGAGGGTTCAAAACAACAAAAACTTCAATCTCAAGTAAGCAATGATAAATGTAAACAAAATATTCTTACAACTAAACCTTAAAACCTCAATGAATCACGTTCAGAACATGGTATAACACATAACTTAAACAATAAAAGCAGTATATATATTGAATAAAGCAAGTAATATAAACTCTATACAAGAATGCAATTTAACTATAGACAATATAAAGAGTATTACTGAAATATGAGCTTTTTCAAAATGATTTACCCTCAAAGATGAGCTTTAAGTGTTTAGACTTTACTTCAATGCAAGATTTCCCCCTTTCCTTTCAAGAAAATGATACTTTGGAGCTTGATTCCCCCTTCTTTTGCTCAAGAACGTTTTCTCTTCTCTCCAAAGTTCTCTCCTTCTCTCTTCCAACCACTCTTCTTTTTTCTTTTTTTCTCCTAATGCTTCCTAACCCCTTCTCAATGGCCCCTTTACTCTCTTTTAAACTACTCAAGCTTGATGGGACACCCCCTTTTCTTTTCCATCATCATTTCTCTCTTTCCTAGGCTTCTTTTTGCCTCCAAATTTAGCCATTCACATCTGAAAATGCAGAGAGGTAAGGTGTGGTCCCCACTAAGTAGCTGCAACAGTCACTTCTGCATTTAATGCAGGAGCAAGTGGTCGTTGCAGGGGCGATGCCTCTACGATGAGGCGATCTCCTCTGTGCCTACATGGCATAGAGGCGATCACCTCTGTACAGAGGCGTCGCCTCTTTGGCCCGGCCCTGCATTGGGCCTTATGGGCTGAGGCTAGTTAGGCCGTTTCGAATGGGTTCTAAGTCTGGTTTGGGCTTTTAAACTCCTAAGTCCATTCCTTTGAAGGATTCAGGCTCTTCTCTTGCACTCAAGCTTTGCAATTCTCATCATTGGGCTTGATTGAGGGCCGACTAAACCGAGCATTCCCAGTTCACCCCCTATCGTGAGCCGATCGAACCGGGTGTCTACAATAAGGTTTTTTTTACAAGGGCTTAACACCGACCCAACAATTTGATAGTTCCTTATTTTCCACTATTTTAACCTTAAGAATGAGTGAAATGAGAAACCTATCTCTACCACTCCTCAACTCCCTTCAAGAGTTTGGTTACAAGAATTGAACACAAAAAGAATTTAATTTAAGAAGTTTTATAAGCAATAAATTTGATCATTAATTTTTCTAATAAAGTTCATAACCTCTTCAATGTGTTTTGAGGAGGTATTTATAGCTAGAGAATTAAAATCTAAATGTTGGAGTCATGCCAAAATGTCCACACATTCTCCTTTCTCATTTAATATATTCTTCCACTTTTTATAGGATTTGGCATGCTTACGATCATGAGGATGCATGTGAAATTATCGAGAACAAATATGTAGTTATTGCTTATATACTAGCCATTGGAAGCTGCAGAATGAGGTCACAAGCATGGCTCACGATCGTGATGTGCTACTCATGATTGTAAGTAGGATTCTGTGGAGTATTGACCCTTTCATAATTTTGAGTTCATTGCCCCATTTTACTCCATTAAACTCACGGGCATGCTCATGATCGTAAGGACACTCGTGAGCATCCATTGTTGAATGTTTTTATCATCATTTTACTTCCATAACTCCTCCAATTGATTACGACTTTGATCTAACTTATAAACACACTTAAATGCACAACTTAGTAGACTAAAATTAATTGTTAAAGTCAAAACTAGGTTGATTTGAGATTGATTATGCAAAGGTTCAAAATGTCCCCCTTTTGACTTTGACAATCAATTTTTAAAGTATGTATTTGGGACTGTTCTATAAATTTACTTGTTGTTGATTAAGAATTAAAAGTTGCCGCTCCAAAGAAGCAATTACTTTCTATACATATTCAAGTGTTAGAAAAGTATACATATTTTAAAGGTCTATTGGTTATGAAAATTCAAACATTTTTTACTTGTTGCAATTTTAGCCCACTTTTCAAATCTTGCAAAAATGTCCAAAATCTGCAAATCTGTAGCAATTATAGCCCAAAATTGATTTTTGGTTAAAATTGAGTATGGAGGTTCTTATTTGGCATCCTAAATGGCACTATTGATGTGGGGCCTACTGCCATATCATTACATAAAAAGACCAAACATTTTCCATCTTTAGCAATTTTGTTCCAAATTTTTAATTTTGGCATAAATATTTTAATTTTTCTGAATATATTACATTTTGCTATTAAATATGTATTATTTAGTAGTTAACTATAATATTTAAATTATCAATTATTTTTATTATATAAACATTTTTAAAAATATATTTATTAACAACTTACTTTACATAAAAAATTATGGAATGATTATCATAAGTTGAAACTACAAGTTTAAAAGCTGTATTTTCCTTTTTTTTAAGAAAATATTTTCTAAATAATTGTTTTCTTTAAAGTTGTTTTCCAACATTTATCATATATAATTGAAGTATTATATGTTTCACAAAAATAAATATTTAATTTATTTAAAATCTTATATTTTTAATTTTTATATTAATAAGGTAAAATTATATAAAAATAAATTTAAACATTTTTAATGAAAATGCTAATAAATAGTAGTTGGCTGTGATTCGAAGTTACCAATTTTGATAGCTCAATTGTTTTTATGTTAGTTGACATATATTTAAAATTTGCTTATAACTTTTTACATTTCATAAAATTTACACAACTTCAATAAAAAGCTATTTTAAAGAATGACTTTAGTTTTTCATCAACTATAAAAACATTTTTTTATTTAACATTTTTTTTAAGAATGCCAAGTATTATAAAGTAAAAAATAATTTTCAGCAAAATTTTTTTGCAAATAACAAAACCTTGGACTTTTAAAGTTTTGTATTAAATAACATTTTAGTAACTTAGATTTAATTTCATAAAATGTTTTGAAATTTTGCATTCAGTGATATGTCATACTTTGAACATTAAAAGGTGCATACTTAATGCAGAAAGATGAAAGCGCTAAAGAAATGAATATACTAACTACTAACATCAAAGTTGTTAGGTTATCCCTTTTCCATACGTTTCTTGTGAAACTAAGCATTATAAGTTGAGAAGGAAGGTTCCTAGCATGATCCTTTGATGGTTAACTCAGTAATTGAATTGCTAAAAGGTTGCTTTGAAAGGTCCTTTGAAGTTCTAGAAAAATGGAGAGAAAATATGTTTTTGTAAGTGTAATTTCTTACTTTATAGAAAATGATAATAAAAAAAAAATATTTGTATCTTTTATTCAAGTAATTTCTATTACTTTATAGAAAATGTATACAAGAGAGATAATAATAGTTTATCTTATGTAATGATTGTTATCCTTCAACGTGGAAAAGGCATGATCTAATGGTAAGATTATGTAATATTTTATTGTCACATGAAAGTCTATTTACCATTTATTGATCATAATTTTCTTTGACTTTCATTCAATTATTTTAATTGATGTGTTTAATCCTTAGCCATAAGGATAGTGAAAACCTGAAATCAAATATTTTATCATAATATTTGCACCTTACTTTAGGTTTTAAAGTGCTATTGATTTAGGAGTAAATGTAATAAAGGTGGTGGGTAGCTTCAACAAATCTTAGATTGGTTTGTGAGAAATCCATCTCTGGGAATCAATGGCCTAGTGACAAGACCTGTTTGATTGCGTTGAATGTCCTATAATGAAAGTTAAATCTCACAAATGTATACCATTATATGTGACAATGCTTATGTTGGTGCATCTTGGGATATGGCATGTGAATGTGTTTGAAATGTCACCATATTTATTTTTAAAGAAAACAAAGAAAAATTCATTTTGACTTCATGTATTGAATATTACTATTTGAAAAAAAAAACTCTCTCAAATCAAAGTTGATTTCAAGAATTAGGGTACAACTTTCTTAGAAAATATAAAATTATATGATAATCATGCATGTAGTATAGTTTGGAATAAAGAGAAATGAAAAATGAAATGAGGAGGAAAAAATTTTCAAAAATGATTTGGTTTGCAATCATATTTGAGAAGTCTAATATGCATGCATATATTTTTTAAATGGGAATTAAAATCATCAAACTTCTACTTTATCTGATGATGGATTTTAAAAATTAAAAGAAAAATTAAAAATAGAGGTTCAGAGTATCATACTACGAATGAAACGATGAAGGTTTGTGATGTTCTTGAACCCTCCAGATGATAGCAACTTCCATATTAGGAAAGACTAAATATCTCAAATCAGATGCAAGAATTCTTTCAGAACCTTGGAGAACTCTCATTTGAAAGAGTTGCCACACGATCAAAAGCATTGTACCATATTATTAAAGTTTTATTCAGATTCATTTTCCACAACCAATGCAAGCCTTTCACATTGATTTTTTTTCTTACAAGTGGTATTATTATGACCATATTGCATGTGTACACTACACATTCTTCTAGCCAAATTTTTTCTTGTGGAGGCTCTAAAGCAAGTAACTCTAAAGTAAGTAACCCAATCATTTTCCATAAGATTTCATCTTTCATGGGCTGCATCATGTATCGATAAGCTTTGTTAATAAATTTGGTGTACAAATATAATCTCTTCTCCATCAGATAGCTCCAAAATCTTGCATGAGTAGAGCAAAAAATCAAAGCTAAAGTTTCTTTGCGTCCGACCCTAACAACTATCCATGCAATGTGAAATTGTTGATTATTGTCATCCTTTCTAACTATTGTTGATAGTTGCCAACAAGATATTTTTATAAGACATCTATCCAAACCTATCATAAGTTTGCAAACTGTTTTCCATTTTTTTTTTGAATTCTTCAAAAAAAAAAATACATTTTAACTATCCTCACTTGTTGCTTATAGGGCTGAGCACGCAATGAAGAAAAATATCATGTTGTATCAAAGTTTCAAACTGAATTACATTAAAACCATATTGAACTGAATGCGTCCGACCCTAACAACTATCCATGCAATGTGAAATTGTTGATTATTGTCATCCTTTTGTAACTATTTTTAATAGTTGCCCACAAGATGTTTTTATAAGACATCTATCCAAACCTATCACAAGTTTGCAAACTTTTTTCCTTTTTTTTTTAAATTCTTCAAAAAAATATACATTTTAACTATCCTCATTTGCTGCTTATAGAGCTGAGCACTCAATGAAGAAAAACGTCATGTTGTATCAAAGTTTCAAACTGAATTATATTAAAACCATATTGAACTGAATAGTTCTGAATTGAATCAAATCGAATTAGATGAATATTTTATTTTGATAAGGTTCTGAATCTTATATATATATACACATATTTGTAATTATAGAGTTAAACAAATAACACATCATTTATGATTTTCTTATGTTGAACTTGTAATTAAATTATAACTAGATATAATTAGTTAATTGACATTTACTTATTAAAATACCTAGTAAATACTAATTTAATAAAATGACACATTGAGATGTATTTTTTTCAAAAGTTAATGATTGTACTAGAGATAAATTAATTGTATATTTTTATTTATATTTTAGATGAATAAATTTTTAAAGTTGAAAAATAGTTATGATTTTGGTTATATAAAATATAAATTTTGTTCCAAAAAAATTGAATTTTCGGACTGAACCGTACAAAAAAAATGGAATGGTATGTTTTGGAGATTTTTAAATTTGACATTGATACTAGATATTTCATTTTTAAAATCTTCAAAATTTAAGATGATTTCGGAGATTTTCAATCCCTATATTCTCTCGACCCAAACTCACCCCTAGATGCTTGTCTTCTTCTCTTCAACATACACCCCATTTTTACTCTTGCATTAGCCAACTCATCATCTCTAGAATCTGCCTCTACTTTTTCATCAATAAGAAAATCTTCTTAAACCTTGTCACAGTTAGTTTCAACACCATCCACAATCACATATTCACCACATTAAAATTCACCTTCAAATGAACCTCTTCTTATTAAACTTCAACTACAGTTCTATATTCTAATAAATTTACATTCACAACTTTAGCATCATCAATGTCATACTTACCAATAAATATTATTTTCATCTTCACTCTTCCAAGTCAAAAGTATTTCATGTACAGCCAAATCATTATCCAAAAATTGTAAGTCCACATCCGAATTTCTATATAGCTTTCACCAAAATAACTTGGGACTTCCACCATAGCCTAGCATATACCAACCATCTTCACAATTCTCATAGTATAGTTTACCTATATCATGAACAAGTAAGTCTTCAACAGTTATATAAAAGAAATATAAAAATCAATCAAACACATATTCACATAGCATAGCCCTACACATATATATATAATATATTTCACTTGCACAAGCAACATTAACTACTTTAATATTATGCTCTAAATAAAGTGATAGTTTTTTTTTTTTTTGGCTAATTTACTTCACTAATCTTCATGCATCCCACGAACAAATAAAATATTATTTTAATCCAGACAATATTAAACTAAGAAAAAGATATACAAAATTTAAAGAATATAGGGACAAGTGTTAAGTATTAAAAAAAGTGACTACCCGTCAGCGTGGAAGAAGTAAAATGGTAACTTCTCTTCAGGGGCTTTTTAAGATGTAAAATTCAAATCTCACTGTCATCAATTTAAAAGAGAAGGGGGCATTGGTTATTGGCACTTGGGTAATTCTTGGATTCTATTTTTTTCTTCAAGGGTTATTGGCACTTGGGTTGTCGTTAATTTGGTGAGTGCGTTGTGAATTTTTGTTTTTTTGTTATTTTTTTGTTGTTTCGGTTATTTTGATTGTTTTCGTAGTTATTTTATTTGGTTGTTTCAGTTGTTTTAGTTATTTTAGTTGTTTCATTTGTTTTAGTTGTTTTCGCTTGTTTTCATGGTAATTTTATATAGTTGTTTAAGTTCTTTTGGTTATTTCAGATTGTTTTGGTTGTTTTGGTTATTTCAGTTGTTTTAGTTATTTTCGTGGTTATTTTATTTGGGTGTTTTAGTTGTTTTCATGATTGTTTTGGTTGTTAAATCATTGAAATTATTTAAATAATTTATCTTTTAAAGGACAATTTCATCACAATTTTAAAGCAAGAAATCATAAAATTAAAAAACAAACACATAATACAAGTTGAAAAATAACCCTAAAACAACAAAAAAAATTAATAAAAATAAAAATCTAAAAAATCTCAAAATCAACCACAAAATAACTTTAAAGAATCCTTAAATCGACTAAAACAAACAAAAAGAATTATAAAACAACAAAAACAACTTGAAAATAACCCTAAAAGAAGCAAAAAATAAAACAATAATAAACTAAAAACAACCTACAAAAAACTACAAATCAACCAATAAAAAACGTAACAATTCAAACAAAAAAAGTAAAGAAATTCAATATAGAAAAACAATAATTTGACAAAACAAAATAATTTTCATTATGTATATATAAAAACTGAATTATCAAAAAGGTACAAATATGGTTAGATATTAAATTATTAAATATTAATAATTGACTAGTAAATCCAAGCTTGAAAAGCAACAAATTAGAGAGACTTGCAAGACAATAGAAAAAAGTGTAGTGGGTAGGTAGGAAGTTGAGGAAGGTGAAGTAAAAAGGACAGACCAAGACAAAAAGGCATTTGCATGACACCTTATGTGT
>CATIWK010283046.1:0-15135 GCA_949634005.1 Mallotus japonicus
GTTTAAAAAATAAATAAATAAAAAGAGAAAGGAAAAATACACTTGTGACTTATCTTTGTGACAGATCATTACTTTATTTTATAATTTATCATAATATATATAAAAGTATGAATAGAGAAAAAACTTTTTTGGACGAAAAACGACATACATTTTTATATATTAACAAAAATAGTATTAATTTAGTTTTAAAAAATTTTGAAATTGATGAAGATAATATTAGTTTGTGTTTAAAATTTAAAATTTTATATTTAAAAATCAAAAAAATTTAAATAAAAATAAAAATAATTTCTTTAATATACATAAACTATTAAATTATTATAAGATTCATTTAAGAAAAAAATATTAATTTGATCATTAAAAAAAAATTATTCAAATTATTTGTTTATTTTAATTTGACTATCATAAAACATATATAGTTGTAATATTGTTTAATGATTTTTAAGTAATTTTAATGGTTTCTACTGTTTTGGAAAGTAAGTAAGCACACCTATTAATCTTTTATTCTACACTATATATAAAATTATGAATAGAGAAAAATATTTTTAGTTGAAAAAGTATTGTTCTTCCATATCTCATATTTATTTTATTGTTTTTATTTTAATTTATTTACATTATAGTTAATAATGAATATATATTTTATAATAATATTCTAAATAAAAGTTTTTACTGATTAGTTATGTTTATTATTTATTTATTTCATTATTTTATATTTATTATTACTTTTTTTAGTTATATTCCTTTTTAAATTTAATATTTTATAGTATTTATGTTATAAATATATTTATTTAATAATATCACAATCTTACATGTTTAATAATAATATTGATCATGTGCAACGCACGTAAGGAAAAAACTAGTAATATAAAAATAACAAATTTATTTATTTATTTATAAATAATAATATGAAAAAATTTGTTATCAATGATTTTTTTAATGGTTTAGTCAATTTTTAATTTTTATATAATTTTATAAAACATAATTTTTTATTTTCTTAAATACATGTAGTCTATTATTTTATACAATTTTAATTTGAGCAATTTAAAAAAATTATGTTATTAATGGAGTATTGATAATTTTATAATAATTAATGATTAAAAATATATATCTTTATTTTTTAAAACTATCGTAATTCTACAAAATTAAATATTAATTATTATAAAACTATTAATAATGCATTAAAACATAAATTTTAAATTAATCAAAGTAAAATATGTATAAAATAATAGACTATATATATGAGAAAATAAAAATTATATTTTATAAATTTATATAAAGTTATAATTAAATGTTAAACCATTAAGAAATTAATGATAAAATATTTTTTATATTATCATTTATAATTAAATAAATTAATTTATTATTTTTTATATTGTAAAACAGGATATTGTTTTTTAATGGTAAAATAGGGTACTAATTTGTTAAAAAAAATCATAAGTTTTTAAATGAAATCAATATTTTTCTTAAAAAGGTGGTATGACTAAAACATTTTTCTTTTCATGTCGTCATTTTCAACGACATTACTATTTGTTAATAGTGCGAAACACGGAATACCAACTTATCTTCTTTTTTTTTTCTCAACCACTCATTTTCTCTCATCTATTGTTACTGTTCATCATCTCCTTCATTGCTTCTCACTGGGTTTGAATGGTTTTTTGGCCATTTTAGCTACAAAATCATTCAAATATCAGTTTTATTTTAGTTTTGTATATAAATAATCCTAATATGAGTTCATAACTCAAGTTTATGTGGGTATATCTCATCTATATGTTATAGTTTGGTGATATTTTGGTTTTTGGATCAAAATCTAAGAAGAATCTAAAGAGATCCAAATCTGTTATGGTTCAAACTTGATTATAAGATCCAGATCTGAGAAGCAGCTGTCCAATATAAGGACTGCTAGTGCTAGAGGGAAAGAACAATGAGACTGTCATCTTCAAGTTTTGAAGTTGCTGGGTTTGGATGAACAAGTGGTCAAGTTCGGTAGCTTCAATGGATGTTTTTTATCTTTTATTTTATGTTAGTCATGTATTCACTCTACACTTGTTGTTTCTATAAGAATAAATAGCTTGAGCCACCATTTGTAATCTCAATCTCTTCGAGACTATTTCAATTTTTGTGCCTTTTAATTAATGGATCAATGGTTATTCGAAAAAAGAATACCGACTTATCACACGAATCAAGAATTAGTAAAAGTAAAACCACACAACACCTTTTTATACGTTTTCTAGAGAGAAAAAGAAAAAGGTGTAGCTTAGAGGTATACGGTGAAAAATCAACGGCAGTTTAAAGTGTGGAAGTGATTTTTATTGACGCACAATTGGCAACACTTACAAAGTGTTTAGTTGGAGGACTTAATTAGCACCTAATCAGCGTCAATTAGGTGGACGACCTTATTCCATATTCAATGCGCACCATCACCTTCACCCAGTGATTTTTCCATATCATCGTCACTCGTCAGTGGAACTGGAACCCATTTGTTCCACATCCACACAGCACGCTCATTAATAATACATTAAAATTATATTTTTTTCCTAACACTAATAACCACTGATAATAAATCTGGAGATTTCGATGTTAATATCAAAATCAATAAGGATATCTTTCCCACCATACATTAAAAACCAAAAAAAAAATGTTATTGCTGTATTTTTTTTTCAATTTTAAATAAAATTTATTTGTAAATGAATTCTTATTAATAAAGTATGTTTACTTTAAATAAATTTATTTAAAAATTCTAAAATTTTAATTTGGTAATAAGAAATTGTATAAAATTTTTTAAAATTTTCAATTAAATCAAACTCTCATATATATATATATATAGTGCTCATATTATTTTTAGAAATTTTAATAAGAAAATAACTGATTTTAAAATTTAAATTAACTAAATATGCTTTATCTAATAATTAATTACAGCCAAAAACTTTTCTAAAAATCATTGAATTTTTATTATATAAACAAAATATAAATATGATTTTCAAATATTATATTAAATTTTAAATAAAATAAAAATTAAATTAACTAATATTAATTATCTAATTATTAACTAAGAAATAATTTTTTTAAGAAAATGTTGGATAAAATGTTTTTAGAAAAAAAAATAATATTAACATTAAAAAATGATGAAAAATTGTGAAGTGTAATTGCGCAAACAAAAGTGGCATGTATTAATGAAAATAAAATAATACAAATAGAAATTATAAACTAAATAGATTAATTTTTTTAAGAGAATAATTTTAATATTTTTCATAAGTTATTTTTAAAAATATATTAAAGTTTATTATTATAAATAAAATTTTCAACAAAAATTTTTAATTTTTTTGAAAAGAATATTAACGTTAAACATATTAAAAAAAAATGAATGTATATAATTGCTAAATAGAACATTTACTAAGATTATAATAAATTATGACTATATTAATGTGTAATAGTGGATTGTTATTAGATAAAATAGTACTTTAATTATTTTAAAAAAATTTATGAAAAAAATCAAAATTTAATAATTTTATATGTAAAGTTTTTAAAATGAATATTGAAATAGGGGGAGAAATGCAGATGCTCACCGTAGTTGGAGACTTGGAGTGATTCTCCTTAATGTTGATTTTCTATTTAATAAAAAAAAAAAAAAGGCATCTATTCTCTGCGGCATGGCGTTGGCATTCCAGTTAATCTAACGTTAACGCTCTAGCCAACATGAAAAGCCCGAGGAATCACCCGTAGAGGATCTCCACAACCCTTAAACCCTAAAACATCACCTTCCTCAGCAAAAAACCCTAGCTTTCTCTCTGTCCCTTCTCACATTTTTCCAGCTTCAATCAACTAAAATTTGTTACTTTTTCAGTCACCAATTAACCAACAGAGCCTAGACTATTAGTATTCTTCATGGCGTCAATACAAATGAAGAAGAATTACCGGTGCGTGCCGTCGCTGCAGCAGTTCTATAGCGGCGGGCCATTTGCAGTGTCATCGGACGGTTCCTTCATCGCTTGCGCTTGTGGTGAAGCCATCAAGATTGTTGATTCAGCTAACGGTTCAGTGAAGGCTACCGTTGAAGGCGATACGGAGGCCGTGACGGCCTTGACACTTAGTCCTGATGATAAATTGCTGTTTACTGCTGGGCACAGTAGGCAAATTAGGGTTTGGGATTTGTCCACTTTGAATTGCGTGCGCTCCTGGAAGGTATTTGAACAGAAATAGAGAGAATTATTCAGTTAGATTGTATTAAATTTATGTTTGTAAGCAATACGGAACTTTTAATTTATCAGATTTTTTGGTGGGATAAAGATTTATAAGATCGTGAATTTGGGGTTAATTGAAGGGGGAGAAGTGGAATAATGTATGTTTACTGTGCAGGGACATGAAGGTCCAGTAATGGGCATGGCATGCCATGCTTCTGGTGGATTGCTTGCAACGGCAGGAGCTGATAGAAAAGTTCTTGTTTGGGATGTTGATGGTGGCTTCTGTACTCATTTCTTTAAAGGTCATAAAAGTGTTGTTGCAAGTATTATGTTTCATCCTGATGCAAATAAAATGCTTGTAAGTTCTAACCTTTTGAGTTACAAGGTGACTTACATTGTTAACGTTGTTATTGTATTTTACTTTTTACACTTCGTACATCTATTTTGAATTTAATGTTGAAATGTTTTATCTCGTCGTATCGTGGTTAATGTATAACTTTGAAGTATAACAAGAAGGAAAGTATTTAGCTCATATCAGAGCAATGCATGGCAACACTATAAATCTTATTTTTACAGCCACACTTCCTAAAAGCAGATTTTGTGCTTATCAATCAGCTTAGGGTAAAATAAAACATGAGAATGCTCTGCAGCCCCTGCATATCTTGCTTGAGAAAAGACATACTAAAAGAATATGCATTATGAACAGTTTCTTTGAGGAAGCAATGTATTGTTGAAACAGCAAACCTTACTGGTATAAACCTTGCCAGAGGAAAATGATGAGAGAAAGAAAGGGTTTTTAAATCTTTTTGCTATATAGCAAATGGCAATAATAACCTGGATTTTATCTCAAACCACCAATACAAGTGGATTCAGATGTTCTTTGAGGAAGAAGCAAGAGAGTGAGGAAGTCAAGAAAAGGTAGGGATACGTAAGAATGTACTGTAGATTTTTTGTTGATAACCAATTATAGATCACTCATATGATTATTTAGACCTTTTAATGGACCTTGCCTGCAAAATTGGTTAGGCACCTTGTAATTTTATGGTCCTTTAAATTCAACTTGGTCGAATATGTAGCATTCCAGTCTTTGGAAAGTAGAAACTTCTTGTATCTGCTAATCTTAACTATATATTTTGATTTCCTAAACTGAAAGGACAATATACTGCTAGTTAATTAAGTCCCTGCAAAGAAATTGTGCATTCTCCTTTTTCCTTGTTCTTCCGGCCATTTATTCATTGTTTTATGTACTTTTGCCAGCTTTTCTCTGGAAGTGATGATGCAACTGTACGAGTGTGGAACCTTGCATCCAAGAAGTGTGTAGCAACATTAGAGAGACATTTTACAACTGTGACCTCCTTGGCAGTATCTGAAGATGGATGGACATTACTCAGTGCTGGAAGAGATAAGGTAAAATTTTGACCAATCCACAAAGATGTAAAATATGTTTATCAATGGTCAGTATATCTGAATTTTCTTCCCCAGTAGTTTTTTGTATAATATTATTATTCGTAGATCCACACATCGCTTCAAATACAAGTATTAGGGTTGGTGGATTAGTTTGACTACAGAGGAAAAAGTTGAACATACAATCTTGTTCTAGTTTTTGTCATACCCAATTAGGGTTGCTTCCGAGTGATTAGCTTTTAACTGATGCTGATATTTTATAATTTTAGGTGGTGAACCTGTGGGACCTTCATAACTATGCCTGCAAAATTACAATTCCTACGTATGAGATTGTGGAAGCTCTATGTGTAATTCAATCCAGTACTCAATTCTATAAATTTCTGGGTTCATACAGTCAGCTGAGTGGAAAGAGCAAAACTGGATCATCAGCAATTTATTTCATTACAGTAGGTGAACGTGGGGTTGTACGAATATGGAACTCCGAACGGTATAATATAAATTTCAAGTAATCTGCAGGAAATATATAATCTATAGTACATTTTCTGGCATTTATACTGCTTGGCTGTGTTCTCACTTTAGTTGTTTTTTACATAATTGGTTGTTTTCGGATGGAAATGCATTCTATGACTTAATTCTTATCATCTGCCTATGCTGACAGTGCAGTCTGCCTTTATGAGCAAAATTCTTCTGATGTTATGGTCACCTCAGACACAGAGGAGTCAAAAAGAGGATTTACTGCTGCTGCAATCCTTCCTTCAGATCAAGGATTGCTTTGTGTGACGGCTGATCAGCAGTTTTTATTCTATTTGCCACTGAGAGACGCTGAAGAGAAGTTCAAGTTAGAATTGAGCAAGAGGCTTATTGGGTACAATGAGGAGATTCTGGATATGAGATTTTTGGGTGAGGAGGAAAAGTTTCTTGCTGTTGCCACGAATATTGAACAGGTAAGTTGTTTGGCAATCTCTTTAACCGAACTACTGAATCTTTTTATGTGCTGCTGTGGAGGAACAAACTCTAGCCTCTAGGAATGATACTTAGAAGTAGTCAATTGACTTTTTTCTGGTAAATGTTAGGCATCAGATACTATGTACATTTCCTAGAGAATGAGGATCTTCTCCAGAAAAGTAGACATAATTGATTATTGTAAAGAAAAACAATTCTTAATGCTTTGATAATATATGAATTCTTCTTTGGGCCTTGTGCCATCATTTCCTGAGTTTCATGCGTCTGTGAGCCTACCTGAGTATTCCGTATTTAATAATTGTCTTGAAATATCGCAATAAAATACCTGTTTTTATGCACAGGCTATCAATAGTATAATTTCTGCTTGAATTTCTGATTCCTAATATGTGTTTCAATTTGCTTAATACAGATTCGGGTGTATGACTTGGAATCTATGTCGTGCTCCTTTGTGTTGTCAGGTCATACTGAAATTGTTTTGTGCCTCGACACCTGTGTATCAAGATCTGGAAGGCCACTTGTAGTAACAGGAAGTAAGGACAACACTGTAAGTTCCATGACCAGCTGATAATGCAGACATAGATCACTTGCATGTTTCTTTTTTTTTTTTGATCTTTGTATAATGCTTTGGGACGAGTGCTATATAGCTTATTTGCAATAGTTGTTTGATTTTATTAATTTCTACTGAGACCATAAATTTTAAATCTCATATTTTCTGACTTTGTTTTCCAACTTTATGCAGGTAAGGTTGTGGGATGCAGGAAGTAGAAATTGTATTGGTGTCGGAATTGGTCACATGGGAGGTGTTGGAGCTGTTGCATTTTCAAAGAAGTGGAAAAATTTCTTTGTTAGTGGCAGCAGGTGAGCCCTTCTATATTCCTTTCAAGCATTTTTCATTCTGATTTTGCTTTTGGCAATAGAAGTATCCTGACTGAAGGATGCCCTTTTGTAGTGATCGTACCATCAAGGTGTGGAGTTTGGATGCTGTCTCAGAAGATGCAGACCAGTCTATTAATTTGAAAGCAAAAGCAGTTGTGGCAGCTCATGATAAAGATATAAATTCTCTGGCTGTTGCACCAAATGATAGTTTAGTTTGTAGTGGCTCTCAGGTCAGTAGGACATAAATCAGTGCACGTACTTCAGGGTTTTCTTTTGTGGTTGATTGACAAGTTTTTTTTATTGTTTTTGTTTAGGATTGACGAATCTTTTCCTTTCCTTTTTTGTTCAGGACCGGACTGCCTGTGTGTGGAAGCTTCCAGATTTAGTATCTGTAGTTGTACTTAAAGGGCATAAGAGAGGAATTTGGTCTGTTGAGTTTTCTCCAGTTGACCAATGTGTCATTACAGCATCTGGTGATAAAACAATAAAGATATGGTCTATAGCTGACGGGTCTTGCTTAAAAACATTTGAAGGACACACATCAAGCGTATTAAGAGCATCATTTCTGACTCGTGGGACCCAATTTGTTTCATGTGGTAATGGCTCTTACTTGTCAGACTTACTATATTTTAGAAGTAATATTAAATCCTTTGATGATTGTTTTTAGGTGCTGATGGTTTAGTAAAGCTGTGGACTGTAAAGACAAATGAATGTATGGCCACATATGATCAACATGAGGACAAGGTGATAAATCATTTCTTATTTGTGAACTTTTCTCCTAATCTTTGGTTAAATGAATCTGGAATGTGCATATTCTCAGTTCAGATATTGTAGGGTAAGTGTTTTTATAGGATTATGAATTGTATGCATTTGTGCATCGTCTGTATGCTTGCAAGCAGGCAAGTTAAACGCTGCATGACATTTAACATCTTGCATACAAGAGTGGCACACTCAGTCTGTTTTGTTTTGAAGGACAATAGCTGTGATGTTAACCTGGATTGGTTTGGTTTTACGCACAATAATTTTTCTTTCTTACTGCTATCTAAGTAGATGTGCTAAATTATTTATAAACACCTCAGATATCATATATAAATTTCACTATGGTCATTGGACTCACAACAGGTAAGGTTGGGGATGAAGTAACCTACAAATGCATGTACCAAAACCAGAAAAGTAAAGCGGAGTCTAATGACTTGGCTGCCTTTTTTTTTTTTTTTTTGGGTATGCATGTATCTTCTTGTTCAAATTTTGTAATCCAGGATTTTTTTTATTTGTTTTACATTTTCTCTGATAGATATTTTAATTTCCTTTTAAATTTCTGGCTTAACCAATTCATAAATTTGAAAATCTTCTGTGCTGGTTTTGCTTATCATATTTTTGTTTACAGGTTTGGGCCTTAGCTGTAGGGAAACAGACAGAAATGTTTGCCACTGGTGGTAGTGACGCGGTTGTTAATCTGTGGTATGATTCAACTGCCTCTGATAAAGAGGAAGCCTTCCGTAAAGAGGTGATGATCTCCAGTTCTTTTGGTGTCTTATTTTACGTTGTATTTACTAAAAAAGAATAAACTGAATGGTAATATTACAGAATCTATAATGGCTATAACTGAAAAATGAATCTTCATTATTCAGAGAACAATTCTTACTGTTTATAGTTTATTAATGATGCTGAGTGCAGGAGGAAGAGATTTTGAAAGGTCAGGAATTGGAAAATGCTTTGTTAGATGTCAACTACTCTAGAGCTATCCAAATAGCATTTGAACTTCGCCGACCTCATAAACTTTATGAGTTATTTGCCGAACTTTGCAGGTTAGCTAATGATATGATAACACTTACAAACACGTTTATATTGTTGTGTCTCCATGTAATTCTGGTATTCTGGTATCTTACCTAATGCTTGCAGAAAAGGAGGAGCTGACAATCAGATAGTGAATGCTCTTTGTACTCTCGGCAAGGAAGAACTTCGTCTACTTTTTGAGTACATTCGTGAATGGAATACAAAGCCAAAACTGTGCCATGTTGCACAATATGTCCTCTTTAGAGTGTTTAACATCCTTCCTCCAACAGAGATTCTTGAGGTGATTGGCTAGAGCTTATTTTTCGCTTTTTTTTTTTTTCAATCATTTAAAATTAGGTGAGAAAGCATTATAATGAATTTGTAGCTAAATCAATGTGACAAGTTCTACATGTGCACGATGAGAATACTTATTCATTGTTATTATCTTACAGATAAGAGGAGTTGGAGAACTTCTTGAAGGTCTTATCCCATATTCCCAGAGGCATTTCACCCGAATAGACCGACTTGTAAGAAGCACCTTTTTGTTGGATTATACACTAACTGGAATGTCGGTCATTGAACCGGACTTTCAAGCTGCAAAACCAAATGATAATAAACCCTCTCATGATAAGGACAAGGACAGCATGCTCTTAACAGAACAAGCTGAGGAAGAGCAACAACAGACTCCTGAAGCGTTGAAGCAGAAGACTCGATCAAAGAAGCGAAAATCAAGCAAACCTACTGATGGTTCACACAAGAAAGTCAAGGGTGCAGCTTACACAAGCGGAGCTGCTATTCCATTACAGGCATAGAACAGTTAAAAGACATTATTATAATCTTGAAGCTTACTTTGGCTGCTTCAAAGAATGGGGCTCCTGCTGTTATTGAGAAAGCAATTTTGACAATGTAAATTGTAGAAAATATCTTCCATTTTTCCCCATCAAGGAACGCTGGATTAGCCCCCAATATATATATATATATATATATTTTGACGAGAACTCCTTGTAATATAAACATGTATGGTAATTTTTATTTATAAAAAAGATTGATTAGCAGTCGTTGATTGGTAGAAAAATGGCACAATTTTCATTTTCCCTTTCTTTGGTGGTTACCTTCCGCATTTCAATGTGTTATTCGAATCCATCAGTTCCTGCAGAATTCGATTCTAGAGGATTGTGTGCGATCGCTGTTAAGAAATCCATAAAGAGAAATTTGGAGAAAAAAAAAAATATATATATATATATATATATATACATATATAGCTCGGTTGGGCCTGTTTGGTCCGGGTTAATAGATAAGCTTTAATTTGATTTCTGTATCGGAATTGATACAAGAAAATGAGGAAGAAGAATTTCCAAAAAAAAAGAAAATGAGGACGAAGATGTTGAAACGATTTATTGAGAGCTGGGTGACACTGACAGTGTCTCGCTCCACTTCAAGATCCATTGCCTCTATTCCTTTCTTGCTCTCCTCAAGATACGTGAGTTACTCCTCTCTATTACAGATGCTGTTAATGTTAACTTTGGCTTTTTGAGTTTCTTGACTCTGTAATGTCTTTGCTTTCCCCTTTTTCTGCAAAGATATTTGTTCAATAATGTATAATGGGAGCTGAAACCTGAGGGTGTTTAATAAGTTCAGTTGACATAGCCAATTTTATTAGGATTGTTCATTTATTATGCTAACTGTCTTATGGATTAATATACTCTTCTGGGGTTCTTAGGGTTTTGTATTTAACCTCAAGGTATGCGATCTTTTCTTTTTAAAAAAATGTGACCTGCTAATGGGTATTGGTTAAACTGTACGTTTAGTTTGCAGTTTGATTAACAAGCTTTAATTTGTGAATAAGTCCTGAATCTAAAATTGTGGTTGTTTGATTAGCAGAGCTTTCCATCTAATATTGTTCTCTTATTATTACTTTTTTCTATGTGCGCGTGTTTTAGGGTGTTGGAGAGAGCAGTTTCAGCTCCAGTTCTGCAGGAGCAAGGTGAACAGTCACTTTTTTTAGGTGAACCTTTTTTTTTTTTTGGAAATTTTTTTTAGGTGAATCTTTCGTTTTATGATGTTTGCAAAATAAATGACATTGTTTAAAAATCGACTTGGAGTTTATATTGGTGTTTTCTCTCTTTAATTTTACTTTTTGTGGAGCTCTGCAATCTTGTTTATAGATTATAATTTTCATGCAAAGTGCTAATATTTTAGACGGTCTTACTTTTTTAGTATTTACAATGTTAGTTTCTTGGAAATAATTACAAAAGTGAATGTGATTCAGGTGCGTGATCATTAGACAAGTTTTTTTTTAGTATATCTTGTATTCCTTGATTTCTCCACTGTGATTAGTTTATGCCATTTGATATCATTGGTCTCCTTTTGGCTTCCTTTTTGGTTTATGCCATTGTAGAAGTTTTAAAAATGCCTAGGGATAAAGACTATTTTGGTATCTGTACTTTCACAAATTTAACAATTTGGTGTCTACACTTTTAAAAGATACAATTCAGCTATGCAACTGGTAAAATTGTGACAAAATGGTGTATCCAACCGATTGATGATGAGGTGGCATTAAAAGCTAAGCTTAAGGATTAAAAAAATAAGGAATAAAGACTATTTTGGTGTCTGTACTTTTTAAAAAGTTACAATTCAGTTGTGTAACCAGTAAAAATTGTGACAAAATGGTGTATCCAACCGGTACAATTTTACAACCAACCTATTACCAACCGATTAGATACACCATTTTGTCACAAATTTACCGGTTGCACAACTGAATTGTAACTTTTAAAAGTACAGACACCAAATTGTTACATTGGTGAAAGTATTGACACCAAAATAGTTTTTATCCCAAAATGTTTACGTCCTCGGACACTACTAAAATAATATTTTATTAATTTCACTAATTTGAAGAAATATTACAAAAGAGAAAGAATAAAAATTAGCCAAATATAGAAGAAGGCAATTTTGAGATAAAATAACAAAGGAGGAAGAGTCCTTTTATAGTCTAAGGATTTCTCCATTTCTTTCCAACTTTTTAACGTGGGATTTTGCCAAAAAATAACAAATCTCCACCTCAGTAAAATTCCTTACAATTCTCTCACAAATCCGATCTTCAGTAGTGTCTGCAAATGCCAACTTTTAATTTTAACAATATTGACTAAGTATAAACAATGTTTAAACTTGACCGTAGTTACCATTTTGTCATCATATCAGCAGGATTATTAATGGTCCGAATCTTATGGATTTTGACTCTACCTTCTTCTATAATTTCCCATACAAAGTGATATCGAATATTGATGTGCTTTGTCCTTACATGATAAACCTGGTTTTTTGCTAAATGAATAGCACTTTGACTATCACAATGCACTTTGATGTGCTTCTGCTCCATTTCCAGTTCACCAAGCAACCATTGAAGCCAAATTGCCTTTTTCACAGCCTTTGTAATTGCCATATACTCTACCTCTATAGTAGACAAAGCAACTGTTGACTGTAAGGTGGACTTCCAACTGATTGGTGCCTTTGCAAGAGTAAACACATAACCAGTAGTTAACCGACGCTTGTTCAAATCACCAGCATAGTCAGAATCACAATACCCAACTACACACTGACTATCTTGCTTGTCTTGCTGAAATACCAAACCAACATCTATGATGTTCAGAATATACCGTAAAATCCATTTCACAACTTGCCAATGCTTATTTCCAGGATCATGCGTATACCTGCTCACAATCCCAACTACTTGTGAAAAATCGGGCTTTATACACACTATTGCATACATCAAGCTACTAACAGCACTTCCATACGGTACTTTTGGCATGTATTCCTGTTCTGCATTATTCTGTGGTGACATGGATGCACTAAGTTTAAAATGAGAAGTAAGTGGTGTACTAACTGGTTTTGACTTCTCATTCATGCCAAAACGGTTTAGTACCTTCCTCAGATATTCTTTCTGAGATAAACAAAGCCTCCCCAATTTCCTATCTCTAGATATCTCTATGCCGAGAATTTTCTTTGCTTCACCGAGATCTTTCATCTCAAACTCCCTGATCAATTGAGTTTTTAATTTCTCATTTTTTGTTTGACTCCTGGAAGCTATTAGCATATCAACATAAAGAAGAAGATATATATATAGGATCCGTGTTGTAGCTTGCGCAAAAACACACAATAATTATATTTACTTCTCGCGTACTTTTGCCCTATCATAAACTTGTCAAATCGCTTGTACCACTGCCTTGGAGATTGCTTCAATCCATACAACAATTTTTTCAATTTGCATACCATTTTTTCTCTTTCAGCAACTTTGAATCCATTTGGTTGAGTCATGTAGATTTTCTCATCTAAGTCTCCATGTAAAAATGCAGTTTTTACATCCATCTGAACTAGTTCCAAAACTAACTGTGCTACCAAAGCCAACAAAATTCTGATGGAGGAATGTTTTATAATTGGAGAAAATACTTCATTATAATTAACTCCCTCCGTCTGAGTGTAGCCTTTAGCTAACAATGTTGCTTTGTAGTGAACATTATCCTTGTTAGGAAATCCATCTTTATTTGCATATACCCATTTTTACACGATTGCCTTCTTTCTCTTTGGAAGACTAGCTAGTTTTCATGTCTGATTTTTTTGAAGGGACTGCATTTCTTCATTCATGACAATCCTCCACTTTTCATTTTCTGAACTTTGGATTGCTTCATTATAAGTGGCAGAAACGTCATCAATTACAATTGGTGATGCAGAAGCGACCATATTAGCATAGCGAGCAGGTAGTCTAATGGTCCTCTTTCCCTTACTTAGTGCAATTGATTCATGCTGCTATGGAGGTTCTTAGTCTGAAACTCTTCTTCATCTGGCTGTGGAGGTTCTTGGATCTTTACCTCTTCTTCATTTGACTCTTCTTCTACAATAAGAGAGTCATCATTAGTTTCTTCATTAGTTGGGACAATTTTGTTGCCATCAAACTCCACTTGTTCCGGAGTATCATCTGTCTGCTTCATATTTTCATAAGTCACCTTTCTCAACATGGTAGATTCATCAAAGGTAACATCCTTACTGAAGATTACTTTCTTTGTTTATGGACACCAAAGACGATAGCCTTTCACACCAAAGGTGATCCTTATAAAGATTTTCTTCTTTGCTCTTGGATCCAACTTTCACTCCTTAACATGGTAATATGCAGTGCAACCAAACACATATAAGGAATCATAATCTGTAGCAGGTTTTTCAAACCATTTCTCCAATGGCGTTTTACCACTAATAGCAGTCGATGGTAAACGGTTGACAAGGGGACAAGCATATACTACAGCCTCAGCCCAAAATTCTCTGCCCAACCCAGCATTAGACAACATACACTGAACCTTCTCCAGTAATGTCTGGTTCATACGCTCTACTACCCTATTCTATTGTGGTGTATATCTGACGGTGAAGTGTCTGACAATACTGTTGTGCAATTTCCGCAAGTGTACGAATCGAACAAGTAATATAATGATAAATAGAGTATCGTTCCCACAGGGAGGACTAAATTCTAGCACTAGGTATGATATTGATCCTTATGAGCTAATAATAAAGTGAATAATTGATGATAAATTTTGAACTAAAGATTTAAATGAATAAAACAAAACAGAATAATTGAACTGAAGGGAAATTCAATGTTTGGAAACTAGAGCTTGGAATTCGCTCACCAGGCACTTACTTGAATTACAGAATTCACTTAAAATAATTAATTAATTTCAGTCAAGGGTAGACTGTTCTAAATTCCTAAGGCTTT
Source organism: Mallotus japonicus (assembly GCA_949634005.1). Classification (NCBI taxonomy): domain Eukaryota; kingdom Viridiplantae; phylum Streptophyta; class Magnoliopsida; order Malpighiales; family Euphorbiaceae; genus Mallotus; species Mallotus japonicus. Next base: position 14,944 of record CATIWK010283046.1, read on the forward strand.
TCTCAAAGTCACTCAGGCATATCTAGAGTAAACACAGCCTACTCTTGTGGCCAAATGAACTACCTAGATTTATTAAGTTCTTTAACAGCCTATAATTCCCCGAAGGGCTTGTCTACTCTCGTGATCAAGGATCCTAAGTAAATCAGATTTTATGAGCTAATGAACTATGCAACTCTCATTGTCATAGATTCA
>CATIWK010283077.1:0-23095 GCA_949634005.1 Mallotus japonicus
TATAATATTAGTTTACAATTTTTGTAAACTAATAAATTACAATTATATAATTTACATTTAATTTTCGTAAGAGTATTTGGCATTTTATAGTATTTTTATAATCTTTATATTAAAAATAAAATATAAATAATTAAATTATAACATAATTGATGAAAAATTTCAGAATTATATTTATTGAAGGGGTTAATAAATGTACAAGAGTTTAATGTCAACAAAAATAAAAGTGTGAGGATTAAATCTATACAAATAAAAGTGGAGCGGGTAAATTGGGAAAAAAATAAAAGTGCAGGGGGCAAAATATGGGTTATTCCAACTTTAACTAATCTGATTTGACATCGATCAGACCATAACGATAGTAAAAGTTATTATCTCTCAACAACTAATCTAATATGATTACATATACCTGACTTAAACCTAAAATGTCGCTTAAATGGTTATGAATGAGATAAATAACAATTATATTTAATATTATGTGTGTATGTGAATATTAAAAATAACTTATTTAAAAAAATTTCATTGATGAACTTCTAAAAAAAATAAAAGTAAACTTCTAATTTATTATTTAGGTGTTTTAATTAAAATTTTTATATTAAATTAATTTAAAAAAAATATCGAAAATTTTAGTTTAAATTACTCGATTGGAATGTCAAATACTCCTAAGTCAAAATTTATTGAATTTTGAGCAAGCTATTTCGACCATGTTTTTATGAATGATGTTTGACAAACAAATTTCTACATTTTACTTTTTTTTTAAAAATTACACAGTAAAAAATTTTGTATTATTTTATTTTATCGACAACAATTTTATTTTAAATGATGAAAATATAATATAAATTCTTACAAATAAATCCTTATAATATAAATAATAAAAATATCAATAATATAATAATATAGTAGAGAATTTTTTAAGAGGAGAAACTCCATTTTTGCCTGTCTAAATATTGAGTTAACGCTGATCAAATACTGCAAGGAGCAATGACTATGTCAGTAGTCCGCTTTTATCTTTTCTTTATTTGTTGAAATCTGAATTTTGGGTGGCGGGGGGAAGCCACCTTTGATGCTAAAGAAGCTCTAGTTCAGTCCCCACCACATCACATGGCTTGCACTGTGGATTTCTGTGGTAGCAGACAAAGCAGAAACACAGAACACTCCACAATCAGAAATTTCCGAGGATCCAAAAAGTACACAAAAACCAACAAATGCCACTTTGTTTGCTTTTTGTATTGTTCATTCCCTAACTCACTGCAAGGCTTTTTCATAACATGTAACATAAGATGTCTGAGAAAAAAGCAAATCCAAACAAACATAACTACTAGAATAGACAGTAGAAAAAACACTTGCCGAATCCTTCTTCCTTCTTATTTTCTAGATGACTTTTAGAGCATAGAAGAATTGCATAAAGGTGGAAAAATGCTAAGAGATGCATATTGTTGCAAATGTGAATGGCATATCAGTCAAAAGGTTTGCGCTTTCTGCTCGATTGCCATGTTAAATACAACTTTGAAATACATAGTTTAAATACAAAGGAGTTCTTGCACTTCTAGGCAAACTCAGTGAAAGCATTTCTGTTTTGAGCCTGGAGAAATTCAATGCAAACAGACTGAAACCAAAAAAAAAAAAGAACATACGAAGATCTCATGGACATCAAGATGTCATTAGTCCTAGACAAAGTCAATATCCATGACATAACAGTCGTTGGTACCTAAATACTGCTTGGAGACATAACACTTTAATGTGATTCATGAATTCCAAGAGCAAGCTGAACAAAAGAGAAATTTTTGCTATCAACATCTATACTTGAATGCCTCAGAATGGTACAGAGCAGCAAAAAAAAAAAAAAAAAAAACAGTTTAAAACTCAACCCCAAAACATAATGGCACGGGTCCATCGGGCAGCAGACTGAAAGTTTGGGAAAACACTTATCTACTCAGCCTTTGGTTCTCATTATTGTGATGCTTCCTTTTCCTCCTTCTGTGCGAATTTTAGTTTTGCCAACAACAGGCTTCCCAGAAAATGCTGAAGTAGGGTAAGCAGCCGGATCTTCTTCGTTTTGCTTCAACTTTGATGGTGGGGGAGTGCGGATCCTCTGGTTTATGTCCTTCAGAGTAACATCTCCATGGAATCCACAGGGTTTGATGAAGCCAAATGGATAGACAACAGAAGAAGCTAACTTTGTGGGTGTTCGTATGAAAGACTTCTTACCTAAGGATGCCAAAAAGAGAAATCCCACATAGTTAATTTGGGTTTTTGCACAACTAAAATTTGGGATTATATTTGGAAATATAACAGCCCAAAGATTAAAAGAAGCAAAATAAAATACAGAACTTCACAATGCTTGATGCTTTACATTGTTTCCTATCTTTCTCCCTTTATCAAGGGAATAATGTAGGCATTCAAGATTTAGGAATGAATTCGCAAAAAGAGGAAGAAAGAAATTAATACATGTCAAAAAGAAATGGCATGTCATCACCCTTAGAAGATACCCATTATATGAGTAAAGATAGTTGATATCATGCTCAGTAGATGCAGGTAACAAACAGAATACTGAGAAAAGAGAAACACCTTTAAAAACCACATTCCGAGAAGGTCGGGTAACACGTTTTTGAACCACATTAACTTCATTCCCAAGTGGGCTATTGCAGAACTCTACAGCAGAAAACAAGTATTATACATTTTACATGATAAACAAGTATTATACATGGAAAGAACCACAGAAAATATCTCCATCTATCATGTGAACAAAAAAAAAACCTTCAAATACCTGAAATATCAATTTGAATATCACATGCCCCAGGAAAATTCCTGTCTCACATGACAAATCAGTCAGCTTTTAGTAAAATGCAATAAAACCAGAGACTAAGGTCTAAAGAAGCATACATATCATTGGGACTAAACTCCATCTCAGTGTCATTAAGGCATTCAGCAAGCCACCCTTCAGATGACTGATCGAGGACCTCATAACTGGAGCCAGAAACATCTGCTAGAACATATAGCATCATTCATTATAAGTCCCAAAGTTATTAATCATGCACAAATCAGTTTCATAATAGAACCTTAAAGAGACAAACCTGAAAAACCAGAAACCCAATCTGATGCCTGAGGTAAATCTTCAAGCGAGTCATCCCTCTCCTAAACACAAAACCATAAACATAAGTTAGAAAAACATCAATGGCTGGTCCACTATCATGAGTAGACAGTACATTCTTTATTACACCATCAAATGGAGGACACGATGAAATAGAAGTACACTAAAATGTTTGAGGACCCAAGCCAGAGTTAAACTAGTTAAAGCATTCCATGCGTTCAATAATACTTAACACAGTATCTAACCAACTGATTCACATATGGATACACATCATAAGATTTCCAGAATAAGAATCTAAAGCTCATATTAGCACAAAATTTCCATCACAAGGATAGTCTATTTTCGATTAATCAGATTACTACCACAATATGCTTTCTATGTGAAACCGCTAGAACAGCAAAGGGATATCTAGCACTTGCATTTGATTGCAGAAATGCAGATGACATATCTTCATTGCAGACAACATCTGCTGCTTGAGTATCAAATTGTAGCATCCGGCGCCTCTTTAACTGTGAAGAAGTCTCCCTGTGTTCTTCTGGTTCCTTGTGCAAGTTGTCTGAAATTCACTCTTTGCAGTTAGAAAAAACAACTGGCGCCTTATGATTAGACAAAGCAAAAGGGGATGATGAAACCATACCGTCATTATTAACATGGTAAGCCAAATCCCCACAAGCCTTAACTGGAGTTGTTTCATCTAACATGTAGGAGATATCTTCCTCATTCCATAGACATGAAGATACATCTGAAGAAAACAATAACACCATCCAAGAATCAGCAACCACATTTGTCTTTTAAGACTTTCATCCCAACTGCAAATGCTATATCTTCAGCAACAAAATCACTCACAATCGAATCAAAACAACACAACTTACCATAATTGGAATCCTTATAATCCTCCCCTTGCCAATCCCAATGTTCTCCATTGCCACTTCACAAAGCAAAAAAACAATTTAGGCTTATTATTATACGTTTCTAGACAACTAAAACCAACCAATCCAATTACATATAAAAACACATCCAAAATCCAAACCAGAAGCAATGTGGAGTGCAACTCCAACACGAAGATAGAACATTATTCTTAAACATAAAATACAAGATACTAAACAGTAACAAATAGGATGTGAAAAAGAAAGGAAAAACAGCTAAAATCAACTCATTGCATCCAGCATTGTAGAACCAGAACAAACATCAAATGCAGAGCAAATCAAAATTCCTATTGTTTGGATCTAAGCCAATATGAGAACATTGGACTATAATCTAATTCTGGGTAATTTGCTATTCATCATAAATCGTCTAAACAGAAAAGATTTTTTTTAAAAGAAAAAAAAAAAGCAAAAGCAAAAGAAAATAGACCCACAAATTTGCAAAGAGCCCACATATCCATCATCATTTTACCCTCAAACAGCACAAGATAAATGATAAAAATCTAGCAAACCCAACAAAAAAAAGCAAATTCAAATCAACAAAACCAGCATCAAATGCATATAACAAATATAAGAAATTAACAAAAAAAAAAAAAAGAATTGCAGACCAGAATACCCAGATAGGTCAATGAAAACCCATCTCTGAAAACCAACATCAAATCAAAAGAAACAATAAAAAAAACCAAAGAAAAAAAAGAAAAAAAAAAGGAACTTGATAGAAAATGCATTTCCCCAACAAACCCATTAATCAAAACCATGAAAAAGAACTAAAAGAAAATCATATACCGGTTATCATTGTAGTCCATGACTATACCCTCTTCTTCACAAATCAAACTTCAACAGCAATTAACAAAACATAAAAAATAGCCGTTATAGCTACAGATCGATCCTTCTGAGTCTACACTTCAGTCTTTGCTTAATTTATATTTTAAACAAAACAAAAACAGTAAAAAAATATATAATAAATAATCTCTCTATTACACTGAGTCTGTAAGTGTGTTTTTGCTTGAGATATGAGCTCTCAAATGAAACCACATTCTCAGTCTCACTCACACCACACTCTCTCCATATTGCAAAGAAAAAAAAAAGCGCCTACTCTCTCTTTCTTCTTCTTTACTATTATATTTATATATATAATTTTTAATTTAATTAAATACATAACAAGAATAATGCGATTTTCTCTTTTTTAAATGGAAAATTATATATTAATGATAGGAAAATTGCAATCAAGTCTCTGAAATTTAGCACGCTTGGCATTCAAGCCTCTTCAATTTTTACGAAGGCTATTTTTAGCTACAGACACGAATGACGGTTAATTTTAACTCGTGATGGAAAACGAAATAACTAAAGTATTTTATATTGTTTGTCTAAAATGAATTTATTTTAATTTATTTTGTATAAATTTAAAATTATCATGATGGTGTTTGTTTTAGTTGTTGGGATGCAGCTGATAGCTGTTCAGTTCCCAACAGCTTAAAAAACCTGTTTGATTAAATTTTTTGAAAAGAGCTGCTAGCTGTTGGATACACCAACAGCACCAGTTTATATAAGCTCTAATTTGAAACTTTTCACCTATAACTCTTTATTTAAAAGTTATATTTACTAATTTATCCTTACCTTTTTAACTTTAACTAATTATCATTACTCAATAAATTATTATTTAAATAATTATTAAAAATATTAACAAAATATTAATATTATATTTATTACAAATATTAACCACATAAATAAAAATATTAATAATTTTTTTAATAACACTAACTCATTATTTCTAATATTAATAATAGTAATAATATTAGTATTTTATTTAAAATAGATTATTTAATAAAAGTTAATATATTCATTTTTTTGAAATAATATAAGTCAAACTATCTATAATATTTTTTATTATAAGCATTAAATAATTTTGTACCATACATACTATTGTTAATATTTATGTCATGTAATCTACATATGATATCTATATATGTAATTAAATATACTATTAGCAACCACTGCTATAATTTTACTAAACACCTAGTATCAGTTAGCTATCAGTTATCAGTCACCGGCTATCAGCTATCAGCTACCAGCAACAGTTTAACCAAACAGACCCTATATATATGTAGGATATATAATACCACGTAAGTAGAAATGTGGTAAGCATGTCATATGTATATATATATATATATGTATGGTACGAGGTATTATATAGGGACATATTCTTCCGGTCATAAGCTTATAAAGAACATATGCTTTTCCTAGTTTTATATATATATATATATATATATATATATATATATACATCCAAGCGTGCACGGATTATTGTACTCAAATTTCATAACAGAAAACAAATTTATTATTATTATTATGTTCCCTTGTATACTATGGGGGAGGAATATAGATGTAGGAAAGATAGATCATATTAAATGATCAATGTTCCCTTAATTTTATTTTTTTTTACAAAAAAAAGATATTTTTAATTTCCTCAATCTCAACAAGATAAAATCTTGAAGCTAAGTGACTTGTGCAGCCATGCCTTCCAACCAGATGCCTTATGTGTTATCATTCCTGACCTTCCTTCAGTCGTTTGTGCTTGCCTTTGTTTCTTGCATAGCACAAAGTTCCTATTTCCTCCCTGTGATCCTATTGCGTCCCATGCATTCAAAGCTACATATCCAAAATTAAATAAATAAAAATAAATCCCATTAATATTTAGTAATTGAAAAAAGGTAATTTCTTAAACTTATTATAACACTATTAAATTTAAACTCGCGATCCCACAGCACTAAAAACAACTCTAAAAACCAGTTTGTTCGATTTATTTTATGACTTGTGGTTACAATTTGATACCATTGTTAAGCTAAAGATGGTAATTTTCTTTATTTTGATACCATTCTTGAGAACATGCCAATCATTTCCTCGTCTAAAGAAAGATTAAACATAATTTCTATCAAAACCAAGAAAAGAAATCAAGAAAATCAACCCCAACAAAACTCAAAATCGAAGAATATTACAACATTAAAAAGGAATAAGGAAAAGGTAACAATTAAAATTCAAGATTTTTTTTTAAAGAAAATCATAAACTAACAAAGTATTTGTGTTGAAAAAAAGAATTTTTCTTTTTAAAAGAAAATCATAGACTACCATGAAATGCCAATTTTTTAGAAAAATAAAGAAGCTGAAGGTATGAGATCATACCATCTGAGCCAGCATTTGCACGGTAAAGAAAGAAGTTATTGGCATCACAACCAAGAACAGGAAGGCGACCTACGTGAGCATAAATCTTCAGAGCAGTATCAATGACACTAGCAACAAGATCATCTTCATTCACAAGAAACCTTAAAGGTCCTGAACTCCCAAGAACATTGATAGTAATCAAGAACCTGTTCTTCTTCTTCTTGTTTTTATTTCTGTAGTCATCACTTTCCTTCTTCTTCTTTTGCTTGTGCAACATTAACTTTTCATTCACATTTCTCTTCACCATTTCTATTTCCATTCTGGGTTTCTTGTTATTCATTTGATCGAATCAAATAGCAGGAAAGAAGCTGATAGACTGGTTGGTTTTTTAAGGGTCAAGGCCAAAGCAACGATGGTACCAGGCTTATTTGCAGAAGCCAAAAGAAGAGAGCGCCTGGAGGAAAGGAGCTGAAGTCCTATGATGAGCAAAGAGAAGAGGAAAAAGAAGAAATTGCATCAAAGATTTATTATGTGTTTCAGCCATTCAAAAGAAAAGTGTTGGGTTGCATTTTGAGACTACTATTTTCTTCTTCTTCAGTAGCTTTTGCAAGGAAGTAAGAAGCTACACAAAGGCTCTCTAATATTAGTTAGTTGAAGTCATTTTCTTGTTTATTATTATTATTATTACAAATTGGGAGGTCATATGGGCAGCCTTCCCCTTTTAAATTGGTGACGGCAGGAATTGAACCCTGAATCTCGGAATAACTTTGAAAAAAAGTTACCACTTAACTACTCTCTCACTGACTTCTTGTTTATTATTTGATTTTTTTTTTGTTTTCTTTGTATTAAAGAGCCCATTCGATTTTTAGCTTTTCCCTTTCTAGAATCCTATCCACAAATTTAATTAAAATAACAATAAAAAAATAGACTATAATAATTTGCATATTTCATGTGAAAGGACTCTCATTCAATAGATTGAGTTTAAATTTATTTATTTAAATATTATCAATATTTTTTTTCCTTCAAAATCAACTAGATTGCAACCTGAAAATTATTGTTGGTGATCCCCTTTTGGTTCTCTGGTGGATGACATTTTATTGTAAGCAAAATTACATGATCTAGTACATAAATATAAAACACCCAACAATATAGTAATTTAATTTAGCGAAAGTAATTGCGTACCTCTTTCATGTTTGATGTAGAGATTTTATCTCTAATATATTGCTACAATAGAAACAATAAAATAAAATAATTAGTATTAAGAAAATAGAAGACTAGATCTTCCTCTCCTATCATTCTCACACATAGGCGGCTATCAATGGGACAAACCAGAATATTAGATTCACAGGATGGAGAAGGGACCTTAGCCTATTTATATAGAAAATCCTCTAGGTTTATCTCATTACCAACCCTAGAAGGATTAGGCATGCACTTACCGCCTTACCATACCAGCCATTAAGGTACATATAAGCCCATAACATAGATGATCACTTCAAAAACAAAATTGGGCTTCCCCACTCATTCTCTTAAACTATATTTGTTCAGTCAGTTTTCTTAAATCAAAATATCTCACAATTAATGGTAGCCCAAAATATAATAAATTTCTAACATTCTTCCACTTGGACAACATAAATTGTGAGTTTTTAATAATTAAAAAAATTATAAAATGACTCCAGATTGAACGATAAACACAAATGTGCAAATTTTGAAAAAAATATAGTTTAAGGAAAATGCACCTTATAATAATCCAGTCCACATTAAATCATCTATATCAGATCATGGCACTAATCATGCCCTTTATTGACACAAACTCAATCCATAGTCACAAATATAAATGACTTAACTGACATGGATTATGGTATGGAAGTGTAGCAAAAAATTTGTAAACCAAATGTGATCAATATGCTATTTTCATTGTCAGTCCTCACAATAATTTCTCTTTAACGCACACATGCTTACAAGAGCAAGAGAAATTCACAAGCTTTGAAAAGCCAATTGTTTCCAAGAACACAAATGGAAAACCCCCACGCAGTTGTTTCCTAAACTCAAATGGAAACACTCATTTAATGACCAAGGATCATACTTAAGACTAGAACACAAATGTCTTAAGTCTTTCTAGCTAAATACCACCACTTGTTTTCGAAAACATAAAATAAATATTTGTAATGATCATTGGTCATGCTAAAGACAAAAATACAGATGTCTTAAGACTTTAATTACAATTTTATAGCATGCAATCACTTAATATATATTTATAAAATAAAAATAAGATGATGATCATCAAATCATATCATATTCACATCTCACACGCATATATATGATAATAGTAAACGAATATGTAAATTTACAAACAATAAACTCCCACTGGTCAATGCATATGGAGATACTTAATGCAAGTATTTAACCACAAACAACAAACACCACTAATCAAGTGAACTAAAGATTCACAAAATGTCCATATCTCTAACAAACATCATGTATTTATATAATTTGATTGGTGAATCAACAATTAATGCTATTATGCAATTTAATCTCATAACTCATCACAATTAAATCCTCCAAAATAATCTTCATAATGAGACATTTAAATACCATATGCTTGAAAATACTTGTTGATTGAGAAATTAAACACCTTCATTTAGTTCTTTGTAAAGTGGATAAGAAAATATAAAATTATCTCCCACTAGTTAAAAAATATATATGCACCAACTTATATTTTTCTTTAAAACACTCAACTTTGCACTACACTTAACAAAAAAATTTCAATTTCACAAGTGCAACAATTCTCAACCTCATAAAAAAAATATTTGAAAAATACATAAACCATCTCAACACATTAACATTTAAGAATGATATATTTACATATATCAATCAATAATACAAATGAAAATACACCAACACTCATGAATAAATCACCACAAAATGTATGAGAATACTTTATTATTATAATCCCCAAACATAAAGTTTAGTCAATACTCATACTCCTCAAGTAAATAAACAAAGATTACTAATGAGTAATTTCCTTTCTAATAATGTGAACTATATGACACATTTTTCCTTACTATTAATTTCACAACAAACAATTCATTAACAACTATTAACTCATTATTCACAGGAATAGAAAGATCAAATAAACTCTCTAATAATATTAACACAAAATTTATTTTCATAAATTACACATCAAACATTAAAAGTTATTAAGTATAAAATATTAATAATTAGAAAAATGTTCTATCAACTCAAAACTCGAAAGCTTTAGAAAGCTCTTTAAAAAACTCAAAATATTTTTACTTCAAGAAAACTCAATTACACATCATACTTATTTAATCTTAAAAGTATGATTAATTGGTACAAAATAATAATCAAAATTCATTCAGACACTTGCAAATATTTAGCAAATAATCAAATATTCCAATTCTCACCCTATTTGCAAGAATATTTGGATCACACACCAAATAAATTTTTGACAAAGATTAGTACTTCTATCTCACCCATATCAAATAAAAAGAAAATTTAAAGAAGTTAAAAGATAAATAAACAAATAATTTTTAATAAAAGAAATTTTCAAATTAATTCAATACTACTAAAAAAACTCTTAAATATTAATTGTACAACAAAATAACAATTTAAGATTTACTTTAATAGATAATCTCAAAACTCTCACATAAAAAAAAACTCATAAAACTATATAAGAATAAAACAATTTTAATATAAATATCTCACCCCTTAATATATTCTTAAATATATAATATTTAACACAAAATTAGTCGTCTTTATAAATATTCAAAACAACATCAATTTAGAAATAAGAAGCTAAAAATATCACAAACAACACAAGTAATTACACCAAGTATACTTTTTGTCTAATATCTACACAATGCTTAAAGGTAAGCATATAAACTATAACTATTTATTCTTAATACAAATGCAAAATTCTAAAAGTTATAGTATTTTATGCAATTACGCATTTCAATATTGCATCTCATTCTCATAAAAATTGTTCAAAGATAACACAAAAGCATGTATTTACTAATGGGTAATATATAAGCTTCAAGAGCTTAAAAGTATCATTCTGGCTATTTTGTTATTTGGATAAATTCTAGCATCACTACATATTCACCTTTGGGCAAAATATGTCCATACAGCATAATTTTCCATCAAAAGAATTCTGGCATCACTACACGTTATCCTTTGGGAAGAACATGTACATGCAATAGAATTTTTCATTCGAAGCTCACAAATGAGAATGCTCCAATCTTCAAGAAAATCATCCCCTTTGGGCAGATAGAACCTCTAAACTAGAGTATTCCCAAAACACAAATGCTTCAAATTAGTCCCCACACAATATACAACAATCCCCTTTGGGTAGGTCATTATATATAATATAATCCCCACACGATTTCTAAACTAATACATATAATAACCCCCTTTGGGCAGGTTATTATATATACTATTTCAGAAATTATTCCTTTGCAAAAAATTGAAAATAATTATACAAGTCTCAATGAATATTCCACTTTGGTGGTAACATCTATATTGACCTATAAAATCTTCTCAATTAGGAATTTTTCAAAAAACACATTAGTAATATGGACACTAAACACAAATGTATGCATAAAATCACAAACATGTAGGGGTGTAATCGAGCCGAGCCGAGCCGAGCTGAACTTTGGCTAGTTTGGGTTTGGTTCATTTATAATCGAGTCGTGCTTGCTATCTTACTTGGTGTTCATGAGCTGTTCGCGAGCTTAAACGAGCCTAAAGAAATTTTTAAAAAAATACAAACTATAAATTAAAATTATACATTAAAAAATTAAAAATAAAATATTTACTAAATAAATTACAGTATATTTAATAAAAATTATAATTTTATTCTAAAAATATTTTTTTAAAAATATTTTTTACAGCACAAATTTATATTTTATATATATAAAATCAAATTACCAAACATTAAAATTACGAGCTGGCTCACGAGCTTCTATTCGAGCTTGTACGCGAGCTTCATGAGCCGACTTTGTATAGTTTGAACTCGACTCATTTATTAAATGAGCTTCAATATGTGAGCTCGAACGAACTTTTATCTAGCCGAACACCGAGTCGCTCCCTAGCGGCTCGGCTCATTTACACCCCTACACACATGAGATACTAGTCACAAATGTATCTCTATTATTAAATACATGCTCAAACACATAAACTTTGAATATAAAACACACATTTTATTGCAATTGTGCCATATATACAAACTGAAGAGCAAACAACGTCACTTATATAAAAAACCACCAACATGAGTATAAATAATTATTAACTCATGATTAAATAATCTCATATTTAATGAATAACTTTTCAAAACTCACATGAAAATGGTTCTCAACTTTATGCACAATATAAGCATAAATATATGTATAATTTAAACCATGTTGTCTCATTGTCATTCCATTTTCGCTTGTTGGTGATATTGTCTTTAAGGAACTTTTCATACTTTGGCATCTCATTTAAAGCTTCCAAGAATGGTATCTTCAACTCTAGCTTCTTGAAGACTTCTATGAATTTAGCAAACCTTTGCTCATCATTATTAATCTACCTTTGCCTCAAAGGAAAAGGTAGCCTTAGAGTATATTTTGACGTATCAACAATAGGGGGCTGCTCCACTTGCTTCTCCATTGATTCTTCAGATTTCTTTTCTTTTGTTTCAGCTTGCACATCTTTAATTTTTACCTCTTGAGGTTCTTTTTCTTCATCAGCCTTCACTTGTAATTGTGGTTGATCTTGAAGTTCACTACCACTTCTCAAGGTGATTACCTTGACTTGCTTCTTCAGATTAACTTCTGTGTTGCTTGGAAGGTGGCCTTGATTTCTAGTAGCAATTGCATTTGCTAGTTGGCCAAGTGGAACCTCTATATTATGGATTGATGAAGAGTGGTGCTTGAACATTTGATCATATTTCTCATTTTGGCTATTGATCTTTGAGATGATAGCTTCCATGAGTTTATCTAATTTTGATTCAAACCTTGCCTCTATAGTAGCAAATCTCTCATCTAAGGATTTAGCCTGAAAGCCGGGTGGTTGTGCTAGTTTAGGGAATTAGTTTGAGAAGCCTTGAGAGTTTTGGTTGTTAATCCATGAGAAATTGGGGTGGTTTCTCCAACCTTGGTTGTAGGTGTTTGAGAAGGGGTTGTTGTTTTGTTGCCTTGGTTGGAATTAGTTTCCAACAAAGCTGTAATTTTTAAGAGTTCCATCTTCATACACACTGCCACCTCCAAAACCACACTCAAGAATTGAGTGGTCAAGCACATGGCAATGTTCACAATACATAGTTGTAGATGAGGTTACGACAGCATTACCTCTCAATTCACCAATCTTCTTGTTTAGTGCAGTAAGTTATGCTTGCATGGAAGTAACATCATCAACTCCAAGTTTTCCTCCTTGTTTAGGAGCTAAATGCCTCTCCGAAGGCCATAGGCAATTGTTGTTTGCCACCTCCTCCAAGAGGTCAAAAGTACCTTTAATGGTTTTTCTCATTAAAGATCCTCCTGCAGCTACATCAATTGTGTATATTCGGGTGGACAACTTCTTTGCAATTCCTTGAATCTCTCCCATGTATCACACAAAGATTCATTCTCAAATTACTGAAAATGTGGTGATGTCTTTAACAATCTTTGTTGTCTTTGCGAGAGGAAAGTATTTTGCTAGAAATGCTTTTGCAAGTAAGTCCCATATAGTAATTGATGCTGGAGGTTGAGAGTTGAGTCATTCCTTGGCTCTATCTTTACAGTAAACGGGAAAAGCCTCAATTAAATAACATCATCGGAGACTCTATTGTACTTTAATGTGTCATATATCTCTAAGAAGTTGGCTATGTGCATATTTGGGTCCTCTAAAGACAAACCATGAAACTGAACCGTGGATTGAATCATCTGTAAAAGTACTGGTTTAATCTCAAAGCCGTTTGCTTGGACATTAGGCCTTGTAATGCTCTGTCTAGCTCCTTTTAAACCTAGCATAGCAAACTCTAGTAGAGTTCTTTCTGCTTCAACTGGTTGGTTTCCTTGTGCAGCCATATCTCTCAACGTACTTTTCAATCTCTTTCGATTCTCTGTTTCTAACTTTGTCAAGTCCGGAATAAAGAGTAAAGGTTCTTGTCTAGCACGACGAGTATTGTGCATACACAACACCAAGGTACCTAAAACAGAAATCACAAATCAAAAGCAAAATTCTTAAAATAACAACTACTCTAATCCCAAACAATATTGATCAATTATAATGTTAGAACCGTCAATCCCCGGCAATGGTGCCAAAAACTTATTGGTTACCGTAAGTGCACGAGTCGAACAAGTAATACAGGAGTGAATTGAGCATTGTCTCCACAGGGATTGGCGTCTAAGCACCTATCAATCTCTATTGTATAAGTTTAGAGCTAATAATAATGGTTTGGTTGAAGCAGGAAATAGACAAATCAACAACTAAACTAAGAATGAATTAAAGGTTATTGTAAACCAAGATAATAAGGAAACAAACAATATTGAAAGCATGTTGTTAGGAGAAATGGCATACCACATTTTTATTAAGCCAAATAGCATATTAGTTCAAGTTCTTATGCACACCTCAAGTTTTCAAAAACCGAATTAATAATCTCTCTCGAGCAAGGTTAATCTCACTAACAAGCATCAATCAAATCTCATTATATAACTTAATTATTATCATCATCATAAAAAAATATTAGATCTAGCATTGAAAGAAATTCAGCAAACTTATGGAGGATTAGATCTATACAAGCTTTCTCAAGTCATTAAAAGATCTAACAAGTGTTTGTGGGTCTATTAAATCCACCAACTCTCATTGCATAGATTCAAACAAGGATTGCATTTGGCCATAATACAATACTCATCAAAGCTCAACAAACACAATATACAATTAATAAACAAGAACTAATATATTAAATGATATTAAAACAAATGGGTTTCCAAAATCCCAACAATATAAAAGTACTTAGTTACTCATGGCTATTAAAACCAACATTCAATATTCAATTACACATAAGAGATAAGAATAAAGATAAGAGTAAGAAAATGTTATCCAAAGGAGCTTGAATCTTCAAATGGGTCTTTCTCTTTCAGCTTCTTTTTCTCCTCTTTCTCCTCTTTTTCTTATTCTCCTCTTCTTATATGTTATTTCTTGTCAATTCCTTGTTAAGTCTTGAGAGAATGTGAGAGCATATGTATATTGTGTGTCCTCTTCCCCAAGTAATTTGTGCCTTTATCCTTTTTAGCCCTTCTAGAACATGTCATTTCACCTCCCCTTAGATATTTCTCAAATTCAGTACACCTCAGCATGTTCTGTGCTGGAAACGATGAAGCCCCGATCGTGGAAGATCCATACTTACGTAGAAAGGGCTCTCTGGTAAGGGTCACGCTCAATTACAAGTTGTGCTCGCAACCGAAGCATTGATGTGAAAGGGTCATACTCGTGCACTGTCCGCGCTGGTGACAGAAGAGGCTGGCCTAAGGAAACTGCACTCACATGAAGTCCGCGCTTGCAAAAGGTCACTCAGGGGCTGGCATTTTGACTTATCCGCCAGAAGATTGCTCTGCACCACTCTGGTCCTTTTCTTCTTCTTTGGCTCCAAACTCCACCAATTCACCTCCATTCTCATTTTCCCTAACAAAACAAAAGAAAATATAAAAGTATATATTTCTATACGATTTCCTATACTAAATGCTATTCAAAATATACAAATGTATGCAAAAAATGAACCCTTAAAACTATATATAATTTAACACCAACACCCTTTATTTCCAAACTTCCACCTTCCTTCACAAAGGCCATATGGTGCACTAATCAACTGGGTAGCTGAGTTGATGTTGGACGATCGAAGAGATTAGAACAAATTTTTGTTACGGGAATTGTTTACTGAGCAAGAGGTTTCAGCCGTTTGCTCTATTCTAATAAGTCGCTCTCTGCATCCGGATAAATGGGTATGGCATTAAGATCGTTATGGCCAGTATGATGTCAAATTTGGCTACCACATTCTATGTAACTAGAAGATGTTATCAACCAACCCTCAGATCCCCTCCTCATCTGCCATTTATGACAAAAACTTTTGGTTTTCGGTATAGAAAAGGAAAGCTCCACCTAAACTGTTGTTCTTTGATAGCGGTTGTTGTCCAACTCTTTAAGCAGCATAGAGAACCTTTATACCACACCAATTCGTTATGTATGGATGATGAGATTCCATTGATATAGAGCCAATTCCAATAGACTTATTGGAGGGTCCCATTAGCGTGCATCCAATAGGAATTGAACCTACGAATTTGCCAATTATGAGTTGGGCGCTTTAACCATTCAGCTATGGATGCTTAGCGGGGATCCTCGTACATGGTGAATAACCAAATTCCAATTGAAATGAAATCTTTAGGATAAATCAATGCAATTTAGGAGGACTCAAATGAAAGGACATCAATTTAAATCCTGGATTTTTGAATTGAGAGAGATCAAGAATTCTCACTATTTCTTAGATTATTTTAAATAATATAATATTTAATAATATAATTTAATATTAAATATTTGGAAACCATCAAAATTTTTTATTTTCTTTTATTATTGTATACCAATCTTCACATATTCAAAAATATTTTTATAATTTAAATGTTGGCTTCAAAATAAAATATAACTTAAATGTTCCCTCTAATATTTTCCTCAAACCAAAAGTATATTTTCTGAATATTATTCATATAAGATACAATCAAAACAATATTATCTAAATATTATAAGTATCTGAAACTCATAACAGTATCTGAAACTTAAAACAGTAATTCGAAACTCAAAACAGTATCTGAAAATTGAAAATAGTATCTCAAACTCATAAATACAATATACTATTTGAATATTATATGTAATGAAACTTCAAAATCGTAGCTGATACTAAAAATAGTATATTATCTGAATATTATTTAAATATTTTCCTCCAACCAAAAGTGTCACATCCGTATTCTGAAGACACTAGAAAATAAAATTAATAAATAAATTAAAATAAATATCCATACATGGAAATAGTAATTTTTGGACAAATTT
The DNA here is from genome assembly GCA_949634005.1 of Mallotus japonicus. Lineage (NCBI taxonomy): Eukaryota > Viridiplantae > Streptophyta > Magnoliopsida > Malpighiales > Euphorbiaceae > Mallotus > Mallotus japonicus. The sequence goes on from CATIWK010283077.1 coordinate 17,236, forward strand.
TTTTTTTTTTTTGACTTGATACAGGACCTAGTATCATTGGGACGGGGAGGGGGCAGTTAGTAGTTAAATGTTAGCAATTAGTATTTGAAAACCATTTATGTGAACCACCACTAGTAAAGTGCTCTTGCCACTTGAGCTAGGCCTCAAGTTGGACAAATGTGTGTATATGTGTTAGAGGTTAGAAATAGGTTAGGATTAAATAGACATAAGTTAGAGTTTAGTAATGAGGATGAAATTGTAAGAAAAACAAGTTGAAGAGATAATAAAAAAAAAAAAAGATAAGGATACACGTCGCGACAACGTGACAAATTTTTTTAAAAAGTTGTTTTTGCCCCCAATACAGGGGGCTATCTACCATAGAAAAGGGAGTGTTTTATAATTTCGCGGGTGCTATCGCTACCGCAACAATAATTATTACCCTAAAAAAAGGGGGGAAGAAACGTGAGGTGGCAGCATATGGAGAAGGAATAAGTGTGACTCACCAAAATTAAGCGAAACAAAACAAGGAGGTCCTCTCAAAACATAAGCCGTTCTCCATTCAAAAAAAAAAAAAAAAAGGAAAGCAGCAAATCTGGATGGCGGACCAGCATGCATGTGAAGGGAAGAGATTTTTATCACTTGATCCTTCTTCTAGAGACAAACGGGTGTAGTTTTCTTGTGTTGAAGCTGAAGATCAAGGGAAAGGAAGCAATGAAACACAGAAAAAAAAAAAAAAAAAAAAGAGAAGAGAAGAGGAAGGGGACCGATGCAGATAAAGTTCAGTGGTGAGATTGGGTAAGTAAAGAGGGAGTGATGGTATTTAGGAACTGATTTGAAATGGCCTTACAATGTGTTGCATGCATCGGTCAAGTGAAATTTTGAACATGAAGATAAATAGGAACAGGATTAGAAGAGATTATGAACCAAGCTAATTTTAAGCTTTAGTTGCTTATGGAAAGCTTGAGATTTTGATTATAATTTGATGTTGGTTATGATTGTTTGCTAGGAGTCAACCGGAACCACAGAGGAGAGTCTGTCATAGCAGCGAGGGAAGAGAAGAGAGCTGCATTTGACAGTGAGTGAACTCCATAGATTCTATAGTTATTTTTGAACTCTTTGTTGTTTGTTAGGATTCGAGTTCTTGGTGTTGTTTTCTTTGCAAAATTTCAGTGTTTTGTGAACAATTCTCTTTGCTAAAATTCTGTGTTGCTAGTGCTGTTTTCCCTTGTGAGAATTGGATTTTTGGTGAACCATTTCTATTGCTAGAATTCAGTACCTTGGAAATTGCATTTCTTGATGATGTCGATTCCCAGACAGCCCTGAAATGAGTATTTTCTTGTGTTAATTCCGTTGAAACTTCATTCTTGGAACAGCTCTGAATTTGTTGTTTGCGGTGCTGTTTTCTTCAGGTTCTGGTTGCACAAATTGCCTCTGAAAACATGTCAATCTGTTTAATTTGAATTACCATAAACCTTAAGGTTCTAGTGTCATTAAGTTGCTGCTGCATTATATTGAGTTTGCTGCTAAATCCCGAATCCTTGACAGCCCCGAATCTTATTGTTTCATGAGTTGATCCTTTGAGAACTTGGTTGTGTAGTTATTTCTCGAATCAAGCTCAAACAGTCCTTGAACCACCATGAACCTTGTAATGTTATTGTTGATCAAATTGCTGTTATATATGTTGAGTTTGCTGCAAATTTTGGTAAATGAGAAGTGAGAAAATGCAGCTTTAAATAATTTAGTTAAAATGTCATAAAACAGAATTAAAAAAAAAAAAAAAAAAAGAATGTGCACATGCTGTGATAGTATTCACCCACCGAATTAAGAATGTAGTTTACCAAAGATATAAATATATAAAAAGCGATTATATAGATTTAATTAGTGCTGTAAATCCTTATTAAAATGGCCATCTTGTTGCTGTTAAGTTGAACGGTCGATGACTTGTGAGTTTGGTGATTCCTTTCTCAAGTTCTAAGTGATTTAAACCAAAGATTAAATGTTCTATTTCTAGCTATAAGTAACTTGAACCTATCCTTGCGAATTACACATAAAGGAGCTGAATAGGTAGGAGTTTTGGAATCGTGTTTTGGTAATAACTTGTTGATGACCAAGTGAAGTTTTAATTTCTAGAAAAAATTATGCTGAATTGAACTTTTGAGAACTGGGAATAGTCATTGACAATAATTCATTTTAATCAAAATACCACATCTAGGACTTGAATCAAAGCTTGAGAGTTTAAAGTACATTTGTGTAATAGGCCTCAACAATGTAAATAATTCTGATATTTTCTATTTAGTTGAGTTATGACACATCTTTTATTTTAAAATGATGAACAAGTTATATAATTAAGTTTATATTTGTGAAGGGTAGTCAAGAGAATTTAACTTCCAGAGAGCCTACATGAATAATTTATTAAACAACAATTAAGGAAGTACATTGGAAAGATTAAATTGAACTTAAAAAAAATAGACACAAGTTTGAATTATTTACTGTCAATTATGGTTTCATGAGGACTAAACTTTATACCTTCAAACTGAACTTTTGAAAACTAGTTAATAATAGTGACGGTGCGTCACTTTAACCAAAAACTGGCACCTTGATCATGAGTTAAACTTGAGAGCAAAAAATGCACAGGAGTAGTAAACACTAATGGTGTGTATATTCAGCTATACTTTACTCATATAGGTTATGTTATGCCATTTGGTTCAGATTAATGAATAAGTTATTATAACTAAATTTATATAGATATATTGATAAATAACAATGAGAATTTAATCCCCAAGGGTGTAATAGTGAACCGTGTGCATGTGTAACTTATTAAGTAATAACCAAAGAAAATAAATTGTGATACAAGGTTGAGCACATACATGTATTTGATTAAGGGTAGTAAGACCATGTCTGGGACATGGCTGGGTCCTGTGAATGTGAATTGTGTAAGACAGTGTCTGGGACACCGCATTTCACATTGTGAATTGAAATGATGTAAGATTGTACCTGGGGTGCAGCTATCTAAATAAATTGACGAAAATAATTTATTCGAAATGGCCATTTTATTTATAACTGTCTTTGGGATAGCGCTCGAGATCAATATGCTTTTGGGGCAATCCCTAGTGGTGAATTGTATGCATACATATTTATTAGACCTTAGGTGTACTAGTCATGCCGATATCCACGTACATACGTGTATTGGTGCTCATTAATTTATTAATTACTGAATTTATTTAAATTGAGAATTTATTTTTATTGTTAGTAATGAGGTGTTAAAGGTCATTATTTGACTACGTATTGACCTAGTGATTATTATTTTTATAATTTATGTCAAGGGGTGATTCATGGATAGAATTAGCAATATTAAATGGTAATTATTAATTGGAAATCAAATGCCTTAATTAAACAATCAAAATTATATAAAGGGTAAAAATAAAAGATATCAATGATTATTCAATTTCTATGTGGTTATTTATTAATTTAAATTCTCTTATCTCATGTTGGTGAATTATTTCCTTGTACCATAATTTTATCTCTTGTTATTCCATAGCCTATTTCTTGTTACTCCATTCGCTCACTGGGTATTTTCTTGGAAAATACTCACACCTCACTTTTTTATCTTTTTCAGGTTGGCTGTACTACCACTAGTTAGAGTTGGTTGCATATATATATTTTTTAAGAGTTGTAAAGATATCATGTGATTATATGGTCATGAGTCAAGAAGTGCAGCCAGACGAGACAACAATAAAATACCCCTATGATGTATATATATAATGATGGTTAGAGTTACTGTACTAAAGAAGGTTAGCACCTTATGGAATTTTAGGCGTATTTGATTGTATATATTTAGGTTGTAATCAATTCTCTATCTTCGCAGAAATGTATATAGTTATGTAATAGTTTAAGAAATAAATGGTAGCTTTCTACTGTTCTCCTTAATGTTATGATTTACGTATATTGCTTATTAGGAGTTGTTGATATTTAAGCTAAGTCTGGATACAACAATAGAGGATTTCTATCCTATGCATATGCTGAATTAGAAAATATTAAAGGAATTAATTTCCCATGCAGTTATATATTACATTATGTACATAACTATGATTCTACTAGAAGAAGTTATATTACTCAGGTACTAGTTCTAAGAGTGGTGCCTTGTCCTATACGTTTCCTTATTAGACATTTGAGAGTAACGTTCAAATAGGGATACTTATGAGGTAGGGGGTCACAAAAAAGTATATTTTCTAAATATTATTCGTATCTGAAACTCAAAACAGTATCTGAAAATTAAAGGCAGTATCTCAAACTCATAAACACAGTATACTATATGAATATTATACGTATGAGAAACTTCAAAATCATATCAAATACTAAAACAGTATATTATCTGAATATTATTCAAATATTTTCCTCCAACCAAAAGTATATTTTCTGAATATTATTCATATCTGAAACTAAAAATAGTATTTGAGACTTAAAAATGTGTATGAAACTCAAAATAATGTATGAATAAGATAATTTGAGTAAGTATTTATTGTTAGAAAAATTATCAAACAAATAGTTTGCCTTGAATAATAAATTTCAAATATAATTGTATTCAATTAATTAAAATAAAAAATAAATAAAAATAATTGATATATGCATATCAATTAATTTGAATCCAAGTGCCCATCTTTTTTCAAATGCATGAAACTTGAAAAAAATTTTCATTTATTTCTATTTTATTATTTTGATGAGTGTAAGAATTGCATTATTTTAAGCACTCATTGTGTTAGGATTAGGTGTCTTTTTAGTTGCATTTGTGTTTCTTTTATTCAGTTTTCATTTGGTTGAATACTTGTTGCATGATTTGTGTGTTTATTTATTTTTAGTATTATTTGGTTTATTTTTAGTTAAATTCGTGCATTTAGGAAGTCAAAGAACAGTAGAGGAAAGTTGGATGGGCTTATGAAGGTTCTGGAAGAGTCAAAAGAAGCAAGCAAGGAGCAATTAATGTTGAATGGCGAATTTTAGGAAATAAGCTGTGCACGGCCATGCGCATTTCAAGCACCGTCGTGCGACCTACTGCTGAAGAATTCAAATTTAAAGTTTAATTTTGAAGTTGAAGGATAAGATGGGGATTTCACAAGGAAGCAAACCTAAGGCTGGAGGCTAGGGTTTTATAAGTGTATAGCCTCTAGAAACAAAACTTAATGTCATTTTCTATTTTTCATATACATTTTTCTTTTATCATATTTTAGAGAGAACAAGGATTTTTCTTGTTCATGTTTGATTTGGAGATTGAGCAAGAGGATTGAAGGTCAATAGGTTGCTGTTCCAGGGGGTTTCTCTTGTGATTTTGGTATTGTTAATTCTATTTTGATTAATAATGATGTCTATTTTCTTTTATTCTTCGTCTCTTTCTCTTTTAATTAACATGAGTAGCTAAACTCCTTTGTTAGGGTTCTTGTTACAATTCAACCATATGATGAACGCAATTAAACCTAAGTCATTAATCTAAATCCTTTGGTTGTTGTTGAACTTAATGTCTTCATAGGATTGATCACCATTTGATTGAATTTACACAATAAAACTTAATCGAGAGATAGGTTGTATTGGATTAAGGCAATAACCTATTAGGTGCTTTCTTAGTTGAGAAACATTTAAGCGACTAATATTGATTAGGGGTTAGCGCTTAAACTGGGTTAACCGAACACTTAGTATGCGAGAGTTATAAATCTAAGGATGTCAAATTACTTGGTTAATTATAGGGTTGTCCTAGGAAGAAAGTCTATAATTCCTTAGATACCCTCAAATTGGATTAAGGTTAGGTATGACTTAGGAGTTAATTGATCTTAAGTAAATGTTGAATTGGAAATAAGAACCCTAGCTCTTTAAATTGATTGTTATTTAATTC
>CATIWK010283169.1:0-13855 GCA_949634005.1 Mallotus japonicus
ATTAATTAAAAAAATAATTTTAGTTTGATAGAAAGTCTATTTTCTATTTTATCTCTAATAAAAACTAAATTAACTAAAATATAATTCTAATTTAATTGAAAGTATGTTTCCTATTTTATTTAGGTTAACTTTTATCTTATCTCTAACAAAAATTCTAATTTAATTGAAAGTATATTTTCTATTCTAATTAGGTTAAAGTCTATTTTATCACAAATAAAAATTAATTTAATTAAAATATAATTCTAATATAGTTGAAAGTATGTTTCCTATTTTAATTAGGTTAACTTTTATTTTATATTTAACAAAACTAAATTAAATTAAATTAATTAAAATGTAATTGTAATTTAATTGAAAGTATATTTCCTTTTCTAATTAGGTTAACTTCAATTTTATCTCTTATAAAAATAAAATTAATTAACATATAATTCTAATTTAATTGAAAGTATGTTTTATATTTTAATTATGTTAATTTCTATTTTATCTCTAAATTAATTAAAATTGTAGTGATAATTTTGTTAAAAATATATTTTTTTTCTATTTTAATTAGGTCTACTTATATTTTATCGAATATAAATCAAATTAGGTAACATAATTTTATAAGTCTTATTATATTAAATTTAATAACTAAATAATTAATAAATTAATAATTTTATTAAAATAAGAAAAGTCTATAATTTGATTTAAAATTAGATATTTTTATAAATTAAAAGTTAATAAATAAAAACATAGAGCATATATCTAATATAAATCAAATTAGATAACATAATTTTATAAGTCTTATCATATTAAAAAATAACTAAAATCAAAATTAATAAATTTTATGAAAATAGGAAAATTATATAATTTTTTTTAAAAGTAGATATCTTTATAAATTAAAAATTAATAAATAAAAAATAAAGCATATAATTTGTTTGAAAGTATATTTTCAATAAGAAAAGTAGTATAATTATCGTTTTAGATATTTTTATAAAACTTAACAAAAAGAGTTAAAATTAAATTTATTAATATTTATAATTTAATTATTAGTTGAACTTAAAAAAAATGGCATCAAATTAATTTTTTGTGTAAATAAAAGTATTAATATAAAAATATTGAAGAAATAAAGTGTCATAACTCAAATGAAAAATTTACTAAAATTGTAATAAATTATAAGTTCAATAGAGTTGTGATATTTAAATTGTTATATAAAGAAAATATAACTTTTATTATTTTTAAATTTTTATTAACAATTAACTAATAATTTTTATTATCTTATGATTAATTATGACCATTCTATTTTTTTATATATATATAATCAGTTCCACAGTTGAGAAAAATTAATTATAAGCGATATTGAAGTAATATCATATAATTATTTAAATAAAATATTTATAAAAATTTTAATGAATTATAATTATATTAAGTTAATATCAAATTGTTATATAAATAAAAAATAATGTTATTATTTTTAAAACTTTTATTTAATAATAATATGTTTAATTGTTTATTTACTATATATCACGAGTCAAATAAAATTTTTATTCACGTGTGAAACACATGGTTGTTTACTAGTGTGTATATGTATATATATATATATATCTCAGTTGAACTAATTGATTTAAATGTTTAACTGACCTAAAAACGAATGATAAAATATTTTAATCCTATCATGAAATCAATGCATTTGATTAAAAGTCGATTCCCCAATTCACCTTTACTCTCTTATTCTCAGCCATAAGGTTTAGTTGTTAAAAAAAAAAAAAAAACGAATTATTTGATTCATACCTGTAAGTGGTTTTGTTGCTGAGTCCTATGCCCTAAAGCATCCTCTTTTGACAGGCCCATATATACGTCACTTTGAGTCTTTTTTTTTTTTTTTTTTTTTTGAACAACCTTTTGTTAGATTAGTATGTTAGATTAGGGGAGGGAGAAAGTGGAGTGGGGGATCGAACTCCCCACGTCCACCCAAGCGCTGAGCGCCCTCACCACCACGCCTAAGGCGTGGGGCTTGTCACTTTGAGTCTTAATAACAACTTTGGTGACCGAAAATATTTGTTTGGAGATCGAGGGTTGACTCTGAGGACGCCCATTGTTCGCAGTCACAATCAACTAAAGTGATAACAAATTATCGTAAAGAAACATAAAATTGATTAGATCATTTGGGAGAAGGTTTGTCGTAAATAAAGTTCCATTGGTTTGCACATAACATTATTGTATTAGTAATATATTGGGATTTAGTGTCATGAGTTAAAAGTATTAACAAGTAATTGTAGATTTTAAGAAATAATCTTTTTTTTTTCTCTTTTAGGTGAGGAGATAAAATTAATACATTATTTTAAAAAAATTATCATTTCCTTTTAGAAAAAAAAAAGTTTTTAAAAAAAATTAATTGAAGATGTATATTGAGTTTGTGAAAAGCTATTACTCTTCTCCATCCTATATATTTAACAAACATAAAAATCATAATCTAATGATTCTAAAAGTTATTGTTTAAAAAATGAAATTCTATTGTGCTATCAACCGCAGCAACATTATTTTAAGGTTTGAAAAATGAAAAATAATTTTGATATCAAAATTTTAAACCTAAAATAGATTACTAAATTCTCAAGAAATTTAGTATGATTTAATGCTATATTGTTGTGATTACCTACATTTTTTTTATTTTTTGTATTAGCCAATTTTGAGTTTTTTTTTTAATTTTTAATAGTGAAATTCTTAATAGATTAGCTTTTCCTTTTCTATTTTGTTTCAACTTTTTTATTAATTTTAGCTTGAATATGAAGAAATCTATAATTTTTGCTATGATGACTTCAACAAAAGTAAATGAATTCTATCTCAAATTCTGAAAGCCATATACATAACCTATATATGATACTATTATGAAAGGGGTGAAGTTTCACTGATGTTTAAGTTTAAGGACTCAGGATTAATAGGGTAGAAATCTTGAGCAGATGTAGATATAGAGGAAGATCCAACCCATGTGTTATCCGACGAAGTTACTCTCTGGCTTCTACTTGAACCCTGACTATGAATCTGCTGGTAATAGTCTGTTAGAGGTTTAGACCGCATGTCATCAATGTAAATGCTAGGATCTGATATCACTTCCTCGATGCTAGTTTGTCCTTCAAGCATACTCACAACTGCTGACATTGTCGGCCTTAGTGTTGGTGATACATTACAGCACAACAGAGCAATATTAATCATCCTTTTAGCCTCTTCCTTGTTGAATTTTGACTCCAAACTTGCGTCCACTATCTTTATTACATTACCTTTATTTTGCAAAATAAGGGCCTACACCAATAGTTAATAGTAATACCAAAACAGTTGAAGTGTGTAATAATGATTCATAGAAAAGTGAAATTAATGATGATTATGGTCAAAACTTACCCAATCAAGCAGACAAACACCTCTACTTTCAGGCCTGTAACTTCTGTTGCTCCTTCCACTTACGATTTCTAGAGCAACAACCCCAAAGCTATATACATCTGCTTTCTCAGTAAGATAGCCCCATAGTGCATATTCAGGAGCCATATACCCTCTGGAATTTAAAAACACGTCAGATTAATACATATAGCTAAAGCATGTGCTCGAGTTCTCCTTTTAAGAGAAATGAACCTTATGCAAGTTCTTTTAAAAGATCGTACACATGGATTTAGTTTTCTTCTTTTAAAAAAATGTATGCATGCGAGTTCTTCTATTAAAAGAATGTCTACATGTGAGTTCTTCTATTAAAAGAGTGTCTGCATGCAGATTCTTCTAAGAGAACGTACAAACTATAAATAAGGTACATTAAATTAAAAAGAATTATATAATATTATCAGAGCTTACATAGTTCCAGCAATTCGAGTGCTAATATGAGTCCTTTCCTCTTCACTCAGTTTAGCAAGTCCAAAATCTGATATCTTGGCATTCATATTCCTATCAAGTAAAATATTTGTAGCTTTGATGTCTCTGTGTACAATCTTAAGCGTTGATTCCTCATGAAGAAATGCTAAACCTTTAGCTATTCCAACACAAATCTTTTGTCTTGTATCCCAATCCAACTTCACAATACATGATTCCAATTCTACAATAAACTAGGTCTATTAAATAAAAAAATTATGTTGTGTTTACTACTTATAATGTAAATTAGCTATGTGTATGTATGTGTGCGTACATCTTCTAGGAGAGCTGTTAAATGATATTATATTTACCAAATAGTGCACATGCTAGACTGTTGTTTTCCATGTACTCATATACCAAGAGTAACTGATTTTCCTGAGTACAACATCCATACAACTTTACAAGATTGGGGTGCTGTAGACCTGATATAATCCCTATTTCATTCACAAATTCACGGTTTCCTTGTCTCGATTTAGAAGATAGTTGCTTCACTGCTATGACCGTACCATCTAATAGTTCACCCTGCAATGGATTACTGTATGCATTTAGCATTTTATGGAGCATTAATGTTAATGTTTGGCAATTTTGTCCCCACTCTTCAAATTTTATTTCAAAAAACATTTCTACATATTAAGAGATATGCATACCTTGTAAACAGACCCAAAACCACCTTCTCCAATCTTGTTAGCAGAATCAAAATTATTAGTGGCAACTCTTAGTTGTCTCAAAGTGAAGGAACCAGTTTGCAGATCCAGCCCCCTAAGTTCTGCCAGATAACAGTTGGCATGAAGTCATATGCTCTTTAACGAAATATTACTCATGTGATCCCAATGTTTTAGCACCAAACATGGACATGCAAACATAGTCACTTTGCCTTGTGTGTATTGATCAATACAAAGATTTAATCATAACAAATGGTTGATTTTACTCTACCTTTGTCTCTATTGTATTTGCCTTGACAATTGAATTTCCAATAAAGGGCGCCAATTACTACAAGAATAAGCAATAATGTCGAAGTAATAACCCCGATAATCATAGGTGTTTTACTTGCTTCTTCAGGCTCTAAAGTTCAATAAAATCACAAATAAGAAGAAAAAAAACAGTGAATGAGATCATAAAACTAAAGGTAAATAGAAGTCTAAAGACTATAGTTAATATTACTAAACTTTCAAACCTTCACAATGACTTTTAAGACCTGAAACAAAATAGACCAAACCATGATTGTTAGGTTCATATTTTAAAGTAACCACTTAAAATTATGTACATAAGCCAACTAACAAGATAGAATCAGAAAATACAGATTAAGTTTTATGAAGCATGCTACTGGAATGCATGTAAAATCTTATTAAATAAAGTTTCACGTAGTGGCATCTAAGGTAATAATATAAAAGGAGAAACCCTAAAAACCAAAAAGCATTACAATACATATTGGAGCATATAGAGATAGCAGAAATAAGAGGACCATAATTTCCTCTGCGAGGGATACCAGTAGTTCCTTTCCCAGCCCAGTACAAACGAATCTCCATGGTATTATCAGTTACAATTGCATTACACACTTTTATGATCTCTCTATTAGATCCGTTGGCTTCCTTAATAATATTAAAATCCTTCCATATTAGCTTTTCCTGAAACAAAACTTTTTTAGCTAATAATTCGATTTGTTGAGTAAAAACAAAAAAAAAAAGAAAAGAAATAATTAGTAATACCTGAACATAAATGTCAAATATGCGCCTTGCAACTCTATTATATGCCTCATCATCTGTTAGTTGTATCTCAGCAAAGTGGAGATTAACAGTGTAATTCCCATTTTCTAGACAATATCCATAGTAAGTGAGATAGACAAGTGCATTGCGGGCTGTTGAATATAATTCTCCAAGATTATAATCTGATGATAATGTGTAATTATTTGTGTAGAATTCATTAACTTCCCTATAAACTCCTATGCTGCTAAATCCCCAGTTTGTTCCTTTAATGTAATTCACTGATTCCCCATTTTTAACCTCTTGGTCACCTTCATACAAGAGTTTCCCATAGCCATTTTTAATAGTTTTATCTGGTCCCTCACAATTTATATGGAACGAATTATAATCTGCAATATATGAAATTGTCATTAACAATGTTGCAAATATACGTTGCATATTGCAAAATTAATTTTAAAGTGTGAAAGTTTTATCTCATCAGGAAATCACATACTTACATTTTTGACACATGGACAAACTGAAGCATGGAAGCAGTCCACTTCTATATAAAATGAAATTATAATATTAACAATAAGATTATGATTACTAGAAAAATTCCTATCAGTTTTACATTTAGGTTACTTGTTGAAAACATATCAAGCAATTCCATTAATCCAACTTGATTGCATCCAATAAAGAGTAGAAGGTAAGAGTCTTACAAATTTTTCTTGAAAGATGAGCTTCGATATGTGTTTACATTTCTAATTCAAAAGCAAAGTAAATAAGTCAAGATAACGAATAACCAAGAAATTGCTAAGTTTTTAAAATTTTCGAGAGTAGTGCTTACATTGTTTCTTCACAGTTTGGCGGCCATGAAAAGTTATTATATGAAAGGTCACTGTAAACAATCCACGAGATGGTTAAATTAACAGGAACATCGCCATACTTGATGAACAGATCGAATGCAATTAATGTTAATTATAGGTAAAGCAATATAGTTAGAAAAATGGTTACATACAAAAATTAAGCATTTAATGAAGGAATCGAAGTGTAGAAACATACATATGTTTGTTTAGATTAATGTTTTTAGGTACATTCCCAGTGAGCATGTTGTGACTCAAGAAGCTGGTAAGAAGCCAAATTATACATGTATCAATATTCTCATCTTAAACTACTAAATTTAGTACATAAAGTTTAAGAAGTTTCTTACGTAAAATTTGGCAGTTTAGCATCAAAAGGAATTTCTCCTTCCAACTTATTAAAAGAAACGTCACTGTAAAAGATTGCTGCACAGATTAAATTTTAGGCATTCTATGCTTGCTATGCAATAATAAACAATGATAGCCTCAAAGATTTTTTCAACTTATACTATGATATTTTTGTCATTAATTCATGAAGATGCATTTACATTTGCACTCATTATGCAAGAATTGTATAAAAATATATATATATCTGCCTTACCCTATACTTAAATTATGGTAGGATTGCACCCATTTTGACAAAAAATTAGTTGTTAACTTTTATGGATGCAGTTTAATTATAAGGTAACTTGTACTTACAACATTTTTGTGAGATTCTTTAATTTCCATATATTTTCTGGGATTTTTCCCGATAAATTCATGTTTCTCAAGACCCTGCAAAAAATTACAGGCTAATTTTAGCTCTAGATGTACCATATACAATTGTAAATATTTTATGATCTTAATTACAAACGTGTCAAGAAGTTGACTTACAAGATTTCCAACTTCTTGGAAACATTGGCCACATCAGGAAACTGAAACTCTTGTCCAGATACTTCACTTATCCTCCTGAAAAATGATAAAGCATCATGAATGTAAAATTTATATTAACTAATAATTATAGCAACAAGAAAGTACCAATAAGTACTCACAAATCCCTCATATTCTCAAAACGAAAAATTTCAGGAGGTACTGGTCCTTCCAGTCCACTTGCATGTAATTCACTTTATTAATAAAGAAAATGAAATGTAAGTGTTGGAATTATATATGCATGCATAGAAAATTAATGTGACAGTGAAGTTATAGGTATATATAGAAATAAAATAAAGATCTCACAGCCTATTAAGTTGAGTCCAACTCTGAATGAAACTGGGTATGATGCCACTAAGGCTATTATCACTTACACGACTACAAATAAAAAATGAAGAGTGTCAGATATTATGTTGTAAAATTAGATGAATAGGTACAATTAAAACTAGAACTTACAAGTCCATTAAGTTTTTTAATTGTGCAAGTTCTTTAGGCAAGTTTCCTATCAATTGATTACAGGAAAGAAACCTGCAACCAAGAATTTGTAGCACAAAAAATAAATAATATCTCTACTAATTAATTTGTAAATCTGTAGCTAGTATTGATTAGTTGATTTAACTTTGAAGTAGGTCAAAATGACTTACAAGTCAGTTAAGTTGACTAGATTACCAAGTTGTGGAGGAATAGTACCTGAAAACTGATTGGCCTCCAAGTTCCTTTATGTCAGTTATTTATTTTTGAATTGAAAAAAGCAAAATAAAGTGTCATCGTTATAAAAAATAAAATAGTTCAAGCTAAAGGCAAAACACATTTGTATAAAGGCATACAAATAGACGAGGCTGGTAAATTTCTCCAAGTATGTAGGTATATTTCCAGACAAGTTATTGGCAGCAACTGATCTGCATTAAACAATATTTTTTGGTTAGATATTAAAGTATAAATAGGAAAGGCGTGCCAATATAAGCTGAATAGAATTACAGATATTTCAATTTTTGCAGTGTAGCCCATTCCTCAGGAATTGTGCCTTGCAGATAATGGCGAGTTAAGACACTGTATAGGAAAAAAGAAAAAGTATTTAATTTGAAATAATTTCAAAAATGAAACAAAAAATTGCATCAAGTGGATTTTATTTTCAACTGACTAAAATTGGGGTATGTGTATGTGTGTGTGAATGTGTCCTAAAGGATTTTTAGTTTTTAGCTATAGTAGGTGTGCTTACATGGTATTCAGATATGTCAAGTTGGCCACCTCTGGTGGAAGAATGCCAGGAAGACTAAATCCTTTGATAACACTATTATTGTCAAATTGAAACTCATACATTAGATACAATCAAAATCAGTCCTTCACACATATAATATATAAGGTTATTAAATTATTCTACTATGAACTTTAGTGATTTTCGCCAATCTGTTCTATTTTTAAAATTGTGGCGAATTGATATATGAACTTTTTGATTTGTTGCAAATCTATTCACGGTCAAAATAGCGTATGCCTATGCTGACATGGCATACATGTGTAAATTATTTGTTGTTGTGGAAATTATAAGAAGAAGTTGATAATTTTTCAATCCTTAACTTTCATCTTATTTGCAAATATATCCTTAATTGTCATCTTCTTTATAGTTCTGTCAACTTCACTAATTATTTTAATTTTATCTAATTTTAAATTATATTTAGAGATCTGATTTTTTTTCTATGATTTTGTGCATATTTTTATAAAAAATTTTATTCATGTATTTATAAAAAAAATACATCTAAAATTTTTTTTGAATTTTTTTTCTTGATTGGAATTTCAACTTATTAAAATAATAAATAAAATCAAGTGGTTGTGATGAAATTTAATATAAAAACTATGATTGAACTAAAAGAAATTAAAAAAAAAAAAGATTACACTAATTTGGGTTAGACAAAATTTTGATACCTAAAAAATAATTAATTAAAATTTTAAAATTTACATAATAGAAGTAAGGAAATATTTTAGTGAATAGCTTCCCGAATCCATCGGTTTACTTTCTTTTTTTTTTTTTTTTTTTTTTTTTGCAAAATTATTTTAGAGAAGATACAATACTTTGATTTAAAAATAAATAAAATTGAAATAATTAGTGAAGTTGATAAAACTGCAAATAAAATGAAAGTTAAGAATATATTTGCAAATAAGATGAAAGTTAGGATAGAAAAATTATCAATTTATACATATATGTCATGTCAGCATGCCAAGTTAGCATAGGCACACGCTATTTTGACTATCAATAGATTTGCAACAAATTTAAAAGTTCATATATCAATTTACTATAATTTTTGAAGTAGGATAGATTGGCAAAAATGACTAAAGTTCATGGTAAAATAATGTGATAAGCCTAATATATATATATATAATACACTAAAACAATGATAAAAAGAAATGGGAGCTTTTGGACGATCAATCTCTTTTGCTTGATTGTGTATATTTAGATCAAGTAATTAAATAAATTACAAAGGAAGTGAACGTTGATGATCATGGAGAAGAGAAATTAAGAGACTTACAACTTTGTAATACGGCAATCACGTGCACTGTCCAGCAGGCAGTCACATATAACGCCGATGTCCTTTCCTTTTTCTGGTTGACCAGTAATTTTAAAGACGGATAACGATGGGCAATACGGATCCAACTGAAATACGGATCCTGCTCCAAGTTTACTTTGAATTATGCGTAATGCATTTTCTGCGCTTGTCCAATTGAAGAAGTACTTAGCATTTCAACTATATAAAATTCACATGCATATATGTTGACGATGATGAAGTTTGCAAATGGTGAGGCTGTAACTTGTTAATTACCTTCATCTTCATGCAAAGGCGTACGACATATGATGCAGCCAGACCAATAACTCAGCACCAAAAAGATCATAAACCACTGATTACTAAACGTCAACATATTCCAATATAGCTAGCTAGGACTATATCAGATCGAGGAAGAAAAATGAACAATAATCAGATCAAATGAATGAGTGTGTATGTTATTTGAGGATCAAGTGATTGATTAATTTATAAGAATTAATTAATGACACTTTTTCTAGTCCATGATTATGACTACTTAATTGTCGTCTTTTCCAAACTTTTCTTTCTTCTCTCTCTTTCCTCTGCAGCGTCCTTCTTTGTCTTCTTCATCTACTGATTTTTTGGCTGCTCAAAAATCAACCAAATCTTTTTATTTTTTTCCATTTAGATTTTATTAGAATCTCAAATTTTATAGATATTTTATGATATTCTAATTATATTTTGTTATTATTGTTGATATTTTAGTGCGAAATTTCATTCATTATGTGGATGGTTTGAATTGAAACAGCGTAATGGTAGATGATGGAGATTTGAAGGATGTAGATATGTAGTTAGAATTCGCTCCGATTTGACTTTTTCAGTGCATCTAAGAAGTAAATGATCAAGAAATTTTTTTTTTTATTTTCACTAAGAAATATTTTTATAGTGTTTTTAATCTTGTGTTTAATTTTTATATTATAATTATTCTCTTTATAATATGCAATTCCCCTATTTTCTATGATGAATGAAATTTCATATTGTTTACAGGAATAAGGTAAGAAAATAAAAATTATATATTAGAATAGTTAATAACACAATAAGGTTAAAAAAAATTATAAGAATATCAAACATTCAACTTTACCCCAAAATTTATATTTGACATTAATATTCTTTTGGTCCCAATTAAATCTTAATCTTTTAAAATTGGATTATATTGGACCTTCTTTTAAAGAATTATTACAACTAAGTCCTAAAAATTAGATTAATGAAAATTAGTTTGAACGATGAAATTACTTTTAAAATATACATTTATGAAGTTTTTAAAATTTTTAAGTTCATAAAAACCTTTTTTTTAATATTTCTTGAAAATTTAAAAAAAAAGTTAAAAATAATCTTTATAGATCTAAAATTTTTACAATCAAGTCATATACATTTAATAAAAAAAATTTAAAATTTTTCTATACAATCAATAATTTGTTAAAAAAATTAAAATTTTCTATAAATTTAAAAAAAATTCCAAATTATTGTGTATAGAAAATATTTAATTCTTTTTTCTTAAAAGTATATTGCTTGATTCTAAAATTTTAAACTTTTAAAAATTTTTAGATCCACGAAAAAATATTTTTTAACTTTTTTTTAAATTTTTTAAAAATTTAAAAATTTCATAAATATTTATTTTGAAAGTAATTCATAAATTTGCATTATTATTCAAGCTAATTTTTATTAATTAACATTATAGTGAGAGTTATTTAAGTTGACCGGTTACTTTTACTATATTATCTTTGGACATATTTAGCTCCCAACCAGAAATCTAATCAATAAGTGTACATAAAATTAGCATTTATAAAATATAACATATTTTTATTTTCTTACAAACCCTATAAAATATAAAATATTAATTTATCATGAAACAGTAAAAATTAAAAATTGATAAAATTATATGCCACTTTTTATAATTTTTTCTAAAAGAAATAATCTAATAAAATTTCTTTGATTTATTGCACTAACCAAAATTCTGAAAAATATGCATCAGCCACTAGATAGGAAATTGTAGTAAGAATAGAAATTTGAACAAGTCAGCCATAAGCAAATTTATCAGTAATTAATGAGTGGGGTGCTACTTACTTTTATGAGTCAAGGTACGTAGCAAATATAAGTGATAGCGATTTTGGAAAATATGTATCCCTTTCACATTAAGGATAGGAAAAAAAAAATAATAATAAGGAGCAAGTGGTTGCTATTTGTTATGCGTCAAGATGGAAAAAATGGTAGTAGGATTTTATTTGAAATGGAAGATGTTCTTCTATCAATTATAGTAAGTAGATTTCATTTGTAATAAGTGATAATTCTGATATCTGTCCGAATTTTTCTTGAAACAAATTTCAGAAAAATCAATTAAATGTATAAATTATAAGATTCAATTTAAATATTCATTGAGTCAAGTGAAAAAAAAAATTAATTTTTCTTAAATAAAAATTTAAGTTTGATTTTTGCATATAAAAATCGATATTAAAATTAATTTTTTCCATTTATGAAATTTAGTAACTCAATCCAGATTATTCAGGGTTATTATGGCTAATGGAAGTAATTAAAAAATTATTGTGTGTGTCCATATATATATATATATATATATATATATATATACTATTTGATTTATATGCCTAGCCCGCAGGTAAAACATTCTATCACGAGGTCAAGACATTTGATTGAGTAAATGTATATTGCTTGATTCTAAAAATTTTAAATTTTTGAGAATTTTTAGATCTATAAAAATAGAAATTAATTTGAACAAGTCAGCCACAAGCAAATTTATCAGTAATTAATGCGTGAGTGCTACTTAGTGTTACGATTCAGGGTAGCAAACACGGTAGCAGAATTTTGTGAAAGGAGGACACTTGGGGACTTTCTTATGGTCTCCTCCAAATTAATAGATAAGAAATAGTCATAGAGAAGTGATAGCAATTTTGGAAAATATGTATCCCTTAGATATTAAGGAAAGGGGAACAAGTGGTTGCTACTTGTTATGCGTCAAGATGGAAGAAATGGTAGATGTAGAGGACCTTTCTCAATCGTCTTCGGTTGTTATGTTTCTGTTTCCATTGGATTGAAAAAATCTAAGGCGTTAGTTGTTATTTTATTTCGTTGTTTCGGTTGTTTTGGTTATTTTGATTGTTTCTGGTATATGAAAATAACCACCACTTTTTAAATAAATATTGTCAACTACCGTGTTATTGGAAGAAAAAAAAAATCAACTGTGTTTTTCAAATTTTTTCCTTTTTTTTTTTGGTTATTTTTGAAAATTCCAACCATATATACTTCCTTACTACATTTAATAGCTTTTTCCTTGCCCCAAAAAAAAATTCCTGGAAAAGAATATAAAATTTTCCTACATAAGAATAATCTCTTAGAGATGTTTCTAGTTATATACGTTCTGCTAAACTAAGGAGAATATATATATATATACAAGAAATTATATAATGGTTCTGACCCATTACTTAGTTGGAAGGCCAAACCAATTATATAATGGTCATGAACCACTGTATAACTTCTCATATATATACACACACGAGAAGGGGGAAATTTTGCATGAATGATTTTGTATATATTAATTTCCTAAATAAATGTAATTAATTTGATTCTTTAGTTTTCCTTATTTAGAAACAAGAAATTTACAATATTCCTTTTCTTCTGTAATTAAATTACATCGACCTTGGTGCATGCAATACTAATTATTATAAAAAGCAAGAATTAACAAAAAGATGATGATGCTTCATGTTAACAACAATGCAGCTTCCATGGCTTCTAGTCTTGATTATCATCATGTGGCTATGCATCTATTCTTCAGTAGTAATAGTCTATGGAGGAGCTGCGGAGTGTAAAAATTTGTCAGAAGATGGTGCAAGCACCATAACTGTTGGTACATCTGGCAATGAACAGTTTAAATCTATACAAATTGCCATTGATTATTATATTCCTACAAACAACAACAAATGGATTAGAATCACAATTTCTCCTGGTGTCTTCATGTAATAAC
>CATIWK010283191.1:0-21503 GCA_949634005.1 Mallotus japonicus
CAGCATGAAACCTTGTATGAATTGCTAGTTTATGTCACCATACACAAAAACAACAAGAACCCACTTTTCCAAGCTCAATTCTTGCATCAAACAGACAGTAAAATAACCATAGTTTTCTTAGAATTGAACCTTATTCATGGATTATATACATGTAAAAGAAATAAAAACAAAATCAAAGTATTAATAGAGGATCAAAATGGATGGATTTGGATTTGAATTTGAAGAAGATCTTACCTTTCTTATGATTGAAATTAGACAAATTTCCATGTTCAGCACACAGAGAGACAATAAGAGATGGGAAGTGAAGAAGACGAAAAATGAAGGAAGGAGGTGAGATGGCTTATTTTCAGGGAAATAAACTACACCATACGTGTCTCCTTTCATATCATCTAGCAAACATTAGGTAAAGTCAATACTCTACCGAATCCAATAAGGGCTTTTCTTTTTTCTTTTTTTTTTTTTTTTAATTTTTCTGAACAGTAATCTCATCATAGTTTTGATTTAAATGATGTTAATTGCCAATTACACTAACTGAAAATTTTAATTTTAATGTCCCAGATGAGCAGATGGCTTGAATACCATACATTTAACAGGTAGTTTATACTTGTTTTCAGCACTAAAAACTTTGTTATGTAGACATTAACAAGTGTTGCTATGTTTGCATAATAAAAGTAAGACCAATTTGAATATACTCATGAATTTCAGTAGCAGAACATGAACAACACAACCAAGCCCTTATAAAACATTGTCAGTTTGTCACTTACAGGCAACACAAGATAAATAAGCATAATATGTACATGGCTACTACTTCGCGAGTTTAATATAGTTTCCTAGGCTGAGATAGATATGGGTACGTTTTCTCCATTCCAAGTATCTACATTGCCTTAAAAACAGCGAAAAAAAAGTCAAGAGACTTGCTGAAACCAGAAATGCATTTTTCATCAACCTTCCACCTTTCTACCCATTTTCTTCTGCAATTAAGTATCCCGTAATTTTTATCCTATGTATATATAACATACAAGGTAATGAAATTTGCAGCTCATATCTTTTTAATACACAAGGGAGAGCAAGAAAGAAAGAGAGATGTAGGCAGAGCAAGAAAGACAGTGAGCCCTGTAACTGAGTGATCCTGATCTAGTGTATAAGCTGCTATTCAAAATCAAACAGCCGATGTACCCAGTTGAGGCAGCCTGATAACCAAGCCATGATCTGTGAGAAGCTGACATTAAACTTGCTTTGATGTAAACCCATCATTTGCCCCCAGTTGGCTCCTGTTGGATAACCGGCGTTTATAGCGTTTAAGGACGGAAGCTAAATTTTCTTTTCCCTTTGGGAAAGCTACGTCACCAGCAGCAGTGCCTGATCGACCCCTTCGGCAAGATATGGCAAACTCCACATCTTTGATCGAGTCAAGAACCATTGCCCCAGTTGTGCATTTCCCCCTCCCTGGTTTTGATGCAGGAGGCAACATTCCATTTGTAACAGGTGGGCTTGACTTCCGTTGATATGCTGCAGAGAGTTGAAGGCAGAAGCAGGGAGATATTGGACTACGGGGCTTTGAAAATGCTGGTTCTATGATTCCCTGCAAATTGAAAGATACTGCTGTTAGTATTTAAGAACAAGGAAATAAAAGATTGTGGTCGCAGTAGGAGATGACACCAAGAATTTTTACACTTCTCAAGAACAGACAGAGGTAACTCAGATTCAACAATTCAGGTTGCATGGACAATATCACAAACCTTGTACGAAGTTTGAGATCCAAGCAGTAAAAATCATGAATGGTAATGCCTTGTTAAAGCCAGTGTATAAAGAACAAAATATTGCTTCCAAGTTCAATTTGGCATGACAAAAAAAGGAGGTCCAAATATATTGAAAAAGAGTTTAAAAAATGATTTAATCTTGATAATAAGTTCAGTTCCTAGAAATGGAAAGACACTACACAAAACAAGAGGGGACAGCTGTATGAAGTGAGGAGCTCTGCCCACTGGCCTAGTTGTAATGGAGACCAATAGGTACAAGAGCACAGAATGCATTAGTAGGACTCTATTAAAAAAGATATGCAAAAATGTAGGATATGTAAAATTTCCTTAGCTGTCTTTTTCTGTGCTGACAAGCAGGAATTAAGATCAAATGTCACAGCACATGCTAACAACTCGCATTTGAAAAGATATGAAGTCCAAGCAATTGACCTGTAAGCGATTTAGCACATAAGTGTATTTCCCCCACAGCTCTGGCCTGCTTTCCATGAGTGACAATTCGAGAATCCGGTGAATGCACCACACACCAAAGCTTATTATCAGATCTGGTTTCCAAACACAGCCCTCACCACAATGAGGAACTGAGGAAACTGGAATGTTTGTTACCCCTGCCTCGTCATTCTTCAATCCAGAACCAGACATCCTATCAGAGTAGGAGTACTGAGGCTCAGAAGTTTGAACCATGCGGTTTATCTCTCGTGTTTCAACTTCATACAGACACTTCTCCCTTGCAGCCACACGATCAATTAGGTCTTCATCCGCCCCATCATTTTGTCTAAATAGCCAATCAGACCTTTCCAATTTCAAAAGCTTAACAATGCAACATCTGAATGACTGAAGAAGATGGACCTCTGAATCCACAACCGAGATGGCTTCTCGAGTAATTGAATTTGACCTGCTTCCTAATCCACTTCCAACACTACGATTTTTATCAGCAATGCCAAACTGCTCATATGGCTGTTTGGACCAGATGGATCCATGGTCTGTACTCATTGAGTAGGAGAAAGAATCTCCGTAACCGTTTGGAAGGCTATCAAAAGCCAAAGCACCTCCAATTCCTGTTCCAGAATTTGAATAAAAGGAAGGCTCATAACCTGTTCTGCCAACAGATGCCCCAAATCCAACAGTATTGTCCCATTGAGTATTCTTCTCAGATGTATACCACCTGTACGGACCAGAAATTCCTGAAATGTCAGGCAAACTATGGTACTTCTTTGTATTGGCTGACATCCCTGTGTTATCAGCAGATCCAGACGAGCAAACAGCATAATAAGGTCTTTCAGATTGCGGCAGGCTATTTCCAGATGCTGGGAAGTTCTGATACCTTGAGACTCGAGGAGAGCTTGATCCATTTTGCATTTTCTGCCCCAAGGCAACAGCAAGGGGATCCCTATAGTTTCTAGTGCCCAAGGGTGGGGGTATGGGTGTTGGTGATTCCATCTGACCATTTATGTCACTGGAACTTCTGTCCTTAGCAAATCTATTGACAATGGATGCGATCTGATAACCATGAACTGTAGCTGGTTGATTGTCCCAGCCATCAGATGAGGGTAGAGTGCGCACACTAGAATACCGCCTCTCAGAAGAATCAACAGTATTGCGGCTAGAACCTTGCACATATGCATCCAACAATTGCACGTGGCTGGACCTCAATGAAGATGATCCCCTTTGAACTCCATATGATGAGTCCATACTGTTTTGCACCCTTAATTGCTTGGGGGAATCACATAAACTTGTATTAATTAGAGAATCAGATCCTCTACTAACTGATGGGAAGTATCCACTAAATTCTTTCCCAGTGGTATCCACATTCAGCAAGGAAGAGTAAAGTTTTGAATCACCCAGTAACAAATCTAGTTTCTTGTTCTTTGCTTCTTGAGTAACTTGCCCATGAAAATCATACAACTGTGCCCAAAATTCATCAAGAACAGCAGCTAACTGGCGCCTTGCAGCACGCCCCAACACTGCTCTCGAAAGACTTCCACCACCATTCCCACCCTCATCACTTTTTCCACTTAGACTCCTGCATGATGATGGACCATCAGATGCCACAGATGACAAACTTCCAGGAGCAGCTTTAGATGATTCTTCAGGCTCCCAGGTATCCCCCTCATCATCCTCCTTTTCAGCCTGCAAGTCGCCCTCTATCCCCAGAGTCTTTTCAATTGGGTCCATTGACTCAATCTGACCTTTTCCAGTTTCCGGCAGATTAGCATCAGCAACCTCATTAATAGTAGTTGAAACAGCCACTTTGTCCATTGTGGATGTTGATTCCTCGTGGAGAGATTTTGGGAGGTTATGAAACTTGTCATCAGAATGAGTTTCCTCAATAGTTGTCAAATGAAGTTCCCTATCAGATTCCATAATTGTCTCTGGCAAATTAGGTTCAGTATTTGGACCGGTTCTATCTAAACAATTCTCCATTGAATTTACTGGTGCTAACAACTGTTCCTGACTCTGAATGGGTACCCCTTCATCATTTATTGTGTCACTCACAAAAATTTCTTCTTTCTGTGTGGGTATTTCAGGTACACTGGGTATGTCCCAATTCCAAGCCTGAGTATCTAACAATGTAGCAGATTTCAAAGGTGTCGCTGCTAGCCAAAGCATCAAACAAAATGAGGAACAAGCAGTAATGAGAAGTGCGACATAAGGGACAGATGCACTATTGCCCATGTTCCACCTCAAATTACTAACCCAGTCACTATCCCCAAAAATCATTTCTACCACAAATATAATCTTTAAGCCTAATAAACCCATAAAAGTGATCAATGCCAGGAACTCCAAGATCTGAGGTATTTTATAGACACCCATTATCGGTCTTGATGATGCAATCCGAAAAAGTGGGATAACAGAAGATGGAAGCAGTAGAGCTACCATAACCTGTGTAAAAATAAGCAACTGGTATACTCCTTCAACTCCTGAAGTCCATACACAACAAAGAGCTGGAACAATAGCCATAACTCGAATTGTAGCATGCTGAAGCCAATTTGGTATATCTAGTCTGAGAAAATCATGCAAGACTACTTGCCCACCAAGATTCCAGCTCAATGCTGTGAGTTGATTTGTAAAGTACAAAATTATCAGAAAGACAAGGGGTGCCACTGGATTTCTGAAGACCTGAATTAATCATTTGAGGGGAAGTCAAATTTAATAAGATTCACAAGGAAAGCTACAAGGCATGCCAAGAAAATAAAATACAATTAGAATCAACTGCTGGAGAAAAGAACCATACCTGATCCATTAGTGACATAGCATCAGGAAAAGTAAGCAAAAGAAGGCCAGTACTATTAAACACATTTGCAGCTGAGTTTATTAGCACATAATTCACCAGATAAATGCCACTAAAAATGCATAGGATAGCAAAGAAATGGTGATGGCACAAGGCATCTTTGGAAATATTTTGACCACCCTGCTGCTGCTGCAAGAATATTGGGGAGCAGAACTTTAGAAACCAAAGAAACAAAAGCTATCAGCAGTCATGCTGAACTCATACAAAGAAGTATTTGAGCATAGTCAGATAGAACAAACTAGACTAAGACTAGTTAGCTAACAAATTTGTGAAAAGCAAATAGCATAAATCACATCCTACAGTAAAGTCTTCAAATACAGTTGGGATATCATCTTGACACATCTCTACAACCTTTTCTTAGCCATTCTACATTGCAAGGAAATACGCACCACAATGCTTTCAAGCAAATTCAAAACTATAAGGATTTCTATGCTACCTCCCTCACAAAATGCTTTCCATCATGTTCAAACTATAAAGTAAACAACATGTGCGGCAACCAGCCCAGAAGTGCACAATAATGAAACAAGAAGACCGTAACAACAGATAAAACAACTACAATTATGTGACATTAGACAGCGCTAATACTTGATCTACTACTACCTCCTTCACCAAACTTTTTGGAGGCAGGAGCCATCAAAAACATAGACAATGATCCACCTATAGAACCAGAAAGCAAGCACACTTTGCACTCAAATCATATTCCCTACCAATCTAAAAGGAAAATATATATACAGATACACATGGAGAATATGTGCTGATTCATTTTGCCACATTCTATGACATGAATAAGCCTATTTAGCCTTTTGGCTACGTTAAAGACACATTTGCACATGCATATACACCTGCACAAACATACACACACAGACACTAATAGTAAAACTCGTATGACAGCAAAATTCTTAGATAGATGAAATGCAAGATATGATAATAATGATCATTCAGCAATAACACCAAATAATATTTGATTCATCAAAGAAAAGAAAACGCACAAAAGCAGAAGGGGTTGCAAGGGATAGAAAAATACCAGCACAAAAGAAGAATGGAGGTAAAAATTATGAGGCATAATATTTGCTCCAAGAAGGCTCATCAAGGCAAATGCACTTTCCTCGCTTAATTTTGTCAGTGACATATTCATGGAAAGTGGTATTTCTGTTTGACTGGTGAGCACTCCAAGAAAATATAAAAGCAATGTGCTGCCTGCCATGCATGTGCATAGGAAATTTGCCTTGCTTTTCTCCTGAAAAACAGATAATAGTTAAATCATAGGTGATATTTCCAAGATTTAGATAATAGAATTGAACTTACCAGGAAGGTGGTAAAAAGTGGAAATAAAACAGCATCAACAGCAGTTAAAAAAACACCAGTGGACAAGTCCACCCCTAAGAGAAGATTAAGTCCATGCGCAATGCCAATGATCTAGTAAAATAAATGAATTTCCACATTAGAAACTAAACACAAGAGATCAAACATACAAAAATCAAATATGAGACAGCTTTGGTTAATATCCTTGGAAAAGCAACAAGAGAAGCATCTTTCTTAAACAAGAACAAGGATAAATTACCGTAGTGAGATCTAATGCAATCACAGAAAGTGCTGTCTGAACTCCAAGAAACATGCATGTAAATTTGTCGTACTCAGCACTGCAAATCTATGAAAAGAAAAAGGAAAACAGAAGTTATTATCAAACTTCAAATGAAAAGGCATGAATTGGCAGTTGGAGACTGAAGAGTAAGGGAGGAGTGGTGCAGACAGAGAGAAAGTGAGTAGCCAGCCACCCTCAAAATGACTACACTACAAAATAATGGTGCAGGGATGTCTGCTAATAAGTACCATAATAAAGCCTGCCCTTTGAAAAGCAGTACCTCAGATAACATTTGCACATATATATGTTGATGTCTATAAGCAGAATAGTATATTATAACACTTAAAAGTGACAACATATGTATCTACTGTGGGATTGTAAATCCCATGGTTGGTTCATGTCGATCCATTTTTTCATTCTCAAATGTTGCTAATTTATTGCATAACAGGAGGAAATAGCAAAAGCAGATCTAAGAACAAAAAAAATGGTAAAATTAACATGCAATTTCAAAAAGAAACAAGGCATGTAAATCCTAGAGGTAACAGGAAAATACCTGCGCAAGATCTCTTCCAGTGACCACACCAATTCGAACAGAAAGGTATTGACATAAAATAGCAGCAAAACTAAAAATGAGCATAGGCACTATCAGATCATACCCAAAACGAGCACCTCCTTCAACAGTTGCTGCCCACTTTCCAGGGTCAACATATCCAAGAGCAACTAGGATTACAGGTCCAACATACGGAAGCAGCCGACTAATAGTACCCGGTAGACGGTTAGCATTCACAAACTCAGATTCCATGATGGTTAGCAGTATACTACTTAAATATAACTTCCAGGCAACAGAACAACTTCCCAATTAATCCTGAGGTAAATAAATTACATTGCTCTTTGCTGCCTAAATCTGCATAAAGAAAGTATGCACCACCTTTCAACAAATCATTCAATGAAACACTACAACTTACTTAAACATCCATTACATGAGAATCAAATTCACTTTCTTGAAACCACAATTCTATGCATTATAACTGTATCAAACAAATGCTGCTGGACTTTCAGCCTAAAAAATTCACTTGGATGGATCAATCAAATAAAATATCCTCATAGGAAAATTATTTCGACATTAGCTGTGATCATCAGATACCAATCGAACCCTTGCACTTAAATTAAGTTCCCTGCTATCACAGAGTGATCCCAAAGTCCTGCTAGATATCCTATTCATCTCCAGAAGATGAATAGCTGTTTAGTCCAATTCATGAGAATCTTCCACAAATTTTTTGAATTCTATCTCCTTTAATGTCATTCCTGATGCAATAAGGAAGATCAGTTCAATCTTCAAAAAAAAAAAAAATCAAATATACACATCTAAGAAAACTTCTGCACAGAACAGAATATATGGAGGATCAATGTCTAAAAAAAAGGATAAAGATGTCAAACTGTTAATTCTGAAGCTCAATGAAATGTGAGAGTATGTAATTGAGATTTAGGATTGTACACATTAGGATTGATAGTCTCACCAGTTTACCAGGGATCAGAAACATAATTAAAGAAAAAGTCAATATAGGTTATACAAGCCCAAATAGCATCATTAACTCAAAGTGTTCCCGGGAGGATTAATTACTTAGATACACAAAATCTACAGAGAATCAACCCCAAATATTATTTCCAAAACTCCCCAAATATAATTTCCAAAACATACTTCAACATTAACTCAAAATAAATTCAAATATTGCTACAACAAACAACGCTATAATCAACTAACAACCCATCAAAACTCAATCCCAAAAATCCACTAGAATGCAAAAACCCCAACTTTTTAAACCCACATCAGATCTTACCACAACAACAGCAAATTGAAATGAAACAAACCCATAATCATCATTCCACAGAAACAAAACCACAATAATTAAAAAATAAATCAATAAAAAGACCCAACCTTTAAAAACAGAATAAAACAAAACAACAGCCCCAGCTTCAAATACAGAAATGACCCAATAGAGATATGGATCTAAAGCATTCAAACAAATTCAAAAGTCAAATAAAAATGACTCAAAACCCAGAAAGGAAAACAGTCAATAGAGTAATAAAGTTTAGGGCTTTTTCAATTTAGGGTTTCAAAAAAAAACAAAACAGATCAATTATACCTTAGCTCTTGCTTCCCTCTTTAATAAAACTATCTCTCTTTCCCTCTTTTGTAAACCCTCTACATGTAGATCTCAAGGAAACCTTTTAATACATGCTATGTACTTAATAATAACCAAACATAAAATAAAACCTTTTTTTTTTTTTTTTTTTTTTTTGCAGTTGTCCTGAGAGAAGCAGCTCAGTTTCTATAGAGAGTTTGAGGAAGGAGAACGAGAGAGTGAAAGTGAAAAGAGGAATATATAATGGGTTTTTTTTTTTTTTTCCTTTTTTTTGGAGGGGGTTTAGCTTCCATTTTTATAATATAAATAAATAAATTTTTATTTTTAATTATTAGGATAATATTTAAAAATTGAGATGCATTCTATCATTATTTTATCTTTTACAAAATAAAATATACTTTATCAATAATCATCATTGAATCATAAAATACACTTTTATCCAGTGGTGATAAAGATAAAATAAAACAAAAATAACTATAAAATCAAGTAATCATAGAATTTCTTAAAAATTTAATTATTTTAATATATTAATACAGGAATTAAATATTTCGTGACATCTTGACCAATGGATTAAAAATATTTTTTTCTTTAAAATTAAATCCAAAATTTTTTTAAAATGTTATTTAATTTAATTATTTATTTTTCAGACAATTTAAAAAGTTAAAATAGAAAAAATATAAGTTATATTATTTAAAGCCAAAGGCCTTTTTCAAAAAAAAAAAAACATTTTATCTTTACCCATCTCGTCATCCATGGGCAATCAAAGCCACTTTCCCCCAAGACCCCATATTCCAAACTCTTTTGATAGTTTTCACTTTCCATTTTTCTCTTTTTCACTATGCCATCTGCCTGCCTATATTGCCAGATTTAGGAATCCATATCTTGTAGTTTGATTTGTTTGTAACCTTTGTTTGTAGTTTAATCACCACAAAATTTCAAGCTTTTTTTATCTTTTTATAATTCTTTCAAAACCTCTAAAGTTTATTATTTTTATCTTAATGTCGTGAATTTAAGGTAATTTTATCTCATATTTTATAATTAATTTAATTATATAATTAACTAAATCATTCATAAGAACTCTTGCTTTGTAAACATGTAAATCTATACAAATAAATAAAAAAAAATTAAGTCAAATTTATTTAGTTATAATTATCGATTAGTTTTTATATATCGGTATCTGTGATATATACCTGTAGGTGGCGGGGTTTAGCGCGTGCCCAAGTGTTTGGCGATCACGGCACTGTGCGGGCTCAGGGCCCACTAGGAAATACAATCATGGGCTTTTGGGAGCTCATTATCGGAGATGGAGTCGCCATCCGGATGAAAACCGGGACACACTTACAGCAACTGGATTCCGCGGAAGATACCCAGAAGTCGTCGTCAGAGAACGGGCTCGGAAATT
Source organism: Mallotus japonicus (assembly GCA_949634005.1). Lineage (NCBI taxonomy): Eukaryota > Viridiplantae > Streptophyta > Magnoliopsida > Malpighiales > Euphorbiaceae > Mallotus > Mallotus japonicus. The sequence goes on from CATIWK010283191.1 coordinate 10,178, forward strand.
GGGTATGAGCGTTTGAATGCTCAAACGACCTTGCGGTCGGCCTCCGTTTGTATTTTGTAATTTATTACTTTTGACTATTTAATTATTTCCTTATTATTGTTGAATTGCAGTCAATTCAGTTTTATTCTTACCGTGTTTGCACATTAGTCTTGTTAATGCTTTTTAGCCTTGGTAAATAATAACAAATAAAATTAATTTACAACCATTCATTCCAAATAAATGGGGATGGGATTAGGGATTACAAATTTGCACAATTAATATGACAATTAAAACCTCTCAAAAACTAATTAATATAATATACACATTTAGTGATTAAAAATCACTCTTAAAAATACCTACAAAGCAAGAAATTAACTTCTCACAAATAGAGAAGTTTGGGTTAGCTTTCAAGCATAACAAATATTAAATAGAACATAATCATTTACACAAGTACAAATAATAAACTAACACATATTCAATTAAACACATAATAGACAAGTATACATGTATTAAGATTAAATATTCATCTAAACATGCTTTAAAACCACAATATATCACAAAATAACATTTAATATCATGCTAAAACATATCAAGAATAACATAAATTTGAATCATGCAAATATACCAAACATATAGTTGAAAACGTGCAACATATACCGAAAATATACTAAAAGTATACAGCTGGAAATATGCATCCTTGGTCAGGAGGCGCAGAAGAAGTCACAGAGGCGTGCACCTCTTCAATGAGGGACACGCCTCATGGACAGAGGCACAGCAACAGACTACCAAAAATGCTAGAAATTCAAAACTAAAGCAAGTAGTCAACTTCTAATGTAAATAAACGTAAATATACAACAAAATACACTACTTTACATACTCATGCCTTCATATTAACATAATTCAAGCAATAATCACAAATAATAGCAACAAAAGACAAGTAAATAAGCTTAAAATGAAATGAAAATCTTAAGATCTAAAGCAAAGAGTCTTTACTTATTGTAGACACCCTCGGTTTGAGGCCCGCAACGGAAGCTCAATGATGAGAAATTACGAGCTCTGAATACATGAGAACCCGAAACTTCTTCGAAGTGAACGCGAGAGAGAGCGTAAAATCCAGAACTTTGGAGTCCAAGCCCAAAATTCTCCAACCTTAGCCCAAAACACTGAAACCCTAGCCCAAGGTGTCAAAGCCCAAGTCCTTGGCCCATTTTAGCCCAAGCCATGCAGGCCTGAGTTGAAGAGGTGCACGCCTCTCCGATAAGGTGCACGCCTCATCACTAGCCACTTGCAGACTGTATTTAATATAGTCTGATTGGCATTTAAGACCTGGTCCCACACCATTACTTCTCTAATTTTAGGATGTGTTTTGTTGATTTTGGAGGCTAATTTCAAAGCAAGAAAAGGTGCGCTCATGATGGAAAAGTGGGGGAGAGGTCTTGTCTTGCTTTGGGAAGGAAAAAAGAAGGGAAGTGTGAGTGGTTAAGAGGAGAAGAGAGGTGGGTAGAGAAGGAGGTTGGTCATTCTGAAGAGAGAAAGAAAAAAAAAAACGTTTTTTCACTTTTTCAAATCACTTTTTCTTTTCAAAGTTTTCTTTTCCCTTTTCTCTCAAATTCCTTTTACTTTTCCAAATTTTCCTTTTGCTATGGACGTTCCGCGGACCCCTGATTTGCCAGACTGGGACTCGGTACCACCCCCGATTCATCCTTTGTGCAGTTTCGGGCTCTCTCCCACTGATGAGGTCCCTTTTTTGGTTCAGCCGATATGCCATCTTCGGGGATTGGCTTCTAGCGAGATTAGTGTTGAATTTATTCATTTTTACTTGCAAATAGGATTGAATAACACTAGGTTATTGCTTATAAACACATTTTTGTCAATTTAACAGAAAGAAATTGCATGAAATTACGTGAAATTGTGAAAAATCAAAATAATTACTTTTTAAAAACTGCTCCCGAAGCGAAGAGGCATGCGCCTCTGTGGTGAGGTGTGCTCCTCTTCGACGAGGCGCACATCCCCTGAAATAGAGAGGCGCACGCCTCTCCGTGAAGATGTGGCGCCTCTCCGATGGGGCGCACACCTCCTAAGCTAGGGCGTGCGCCTCAGCACCAGAACTTTGTAAATTGATTTCCTTTTTATGCGATTTTTGACTTAATCCAACTCCCTGTTCATTCTGTAGTTTGATCCTCCCCACTTCAAAGGCGCTGGGAATTTCAGCGGAGCGCGGGTCTGGTACAATAGGCTTCCTAATGACATTAAGACCAGGATTCACGACACAGGCTTCTGTGACTTCATTCTTGCTCTCCCTGGGCTTCAAGGCAAGACAGACTACCATCCGTTGCATGCTTTGATGGAGAGATGGTCTGAGAGTACCCACACTTTCCACCTCTCCTTTGGTGAGTTTACATTGGACCCAGTCTCATTTGCAGCTATTCCTGGGATTCCTTGTGCAGGAGACTCTATCCCTTTTGATGCTAGCCTCCACCCGATGACACCAGAGAGGGTAGCTTACATCCAAACCCTCTTGGGGATGGTCCCAGACATGAAGGGGACCCATACTTTCAAGATTGACTCCATCAAGACCTACTACACTCAGGAGAGAGTAGCTGCTGCCACCACTGGTCATGAGATTGACCAGGTAGTGAGGTCTTCTCTTGTCTATCTCTTAGGGATGACTCTATTTGCTGATGCAGCGAGCTCTTTGGACCTGATTTTTCTGATGCCATTGAGGGACCTGGATCTCGTGGCCACTTATGACTGGGGGAGCTGCGCCTTAGCATTTCTCTACAAAAGCATGGACGAGACCGTCCTGAAGGCGAGATTATTCTGCGGCTTCTAGTATGCTGTACTGGTACGTTCTCTGCTCCCTTTTATCTGTTTTCTCTTTCATAGAAATCATTATCATTGTTGTTTAATATTGTTGTTCTTTTACAGATTTGGGCCTTGGAGCTAGAGTTGCTCACTGATCTCTCTCGAGCTGTTGATATTCGTTTTCCTGCTCTAACTCGGTGGGGTCACAGTCACTCTTGGAAGAGACATTTGGCACGCGTTCTTGCACATCGCGAGTGTTTGAACGCATTGACCTTTGAGGAGGTACCTGAAACAAAACATAAACTTTGATTAGTGATTATAATGATATTAAATTAGCTTACCCACTTCATTTCTTCTTCTTTCAGCTAAACGTGGACTTATGGGGTCCGGAGGAGGGTTGGACTCCTGCTATAACTCGTTCGAGACCCCAGTCTAAGAAGAGGGTCTTACTTCGGGGACCTGATTGTAGAGTGTGGTTCCTTAGAGAGAGGATCCACAACTGGCAGGCGGGCAGCAGTGTGAGGCGGCCACCACTTCCACCTCCTCGCGGTATGTTCTTTACTCATTTATTAGAGGGAGATGCTCTCGATCAGGCTTGTGAGGGAGAGGGCGTTGATGATTATATCGAGAGGATGAAGTCTTGATATCCTCACTTTGCTCATACTCATCTACTGCAGAGGGTGATCTTGGCCGGTTCCACCTCTCAAGCTCTAGCTAGGGCCCCAGCATCTCATCCTAGGCCTTCTGCACTAGAGAGGCCTTTACTGCGTCCTCGTACTACCTTGGGGGAGGAGGGTAGTTCATCTAGAGCTCCTCTGTGTACTGGTGGGCCATCGAGCTCTAGCTCTCAGATGACAGCTGGTAGATTGGCTGCCCCTCCCGGCCTGATGGCTCGCCGTTGGCTACCTTTTGGTGACCTGTGCAGTCATTCGCTAATGTTGGATGAGAGCATCGAGCCTGCCTTCATCCCAGCAGCTGTTACTCATGTAAGCTTCTCTTTTTCTTGTTCTTCATAATAGATTTTCATGGAGTCTTTATATCACAACTCATGTTAAACATTTATTCTGCTCACACGAATACCTCGGGACCAGGGCGAGTATATGTACAGGTTGGTTAAGGCCCATCGGGATTACCTGATGCAGGTTTCACAAAAATGGAAGGTAATGCACTTCCCCCTAACTACATGTATGCATGCTTTCATGGTAACTTACTTTCTGTTGTTGTTTGACAGGAACGAGATGAGGCTAGAGAAGCTAAGATCACCACCCTAGAGGAGCAGATTGTAGCTCTCCTGGTTGAGGATGATGATGAGGATGAGGGCCAGGATGATGAGTAGAGAGTCCCTCCAGATTTTTCCTTAGCTTTATCGGATTAGAACATTTTTTGTTGGTTTGCACTGTTACCTCTTCATTGTTGTGGATTTTCAGTTTAGCTTTGTCATTTACTTTCAGGATTTTTGCTCTTATGTTCTGAATGCATGATACAGTACTTTTGCTCTATTTCAGTTGCATTTTTTATTAAATGAGATGGAAACTTCCCTTTTCAATGCTCTTTTATTGATGAATGAGTCTCACAAATGTACCATTTTCTTATTTATAGAATAAAAGGGACTGTTTTCCACTGTCCAGGAGGCGTGCGCCTCTTCAGGGGGTGTGCGCCCCATTGTGAAGAGGCGTGTGAGCTGCGCCTCTTCATGTAGAGGCGGCGCCTGATCAGTGAGGTGCATACCTCTCAGACAGGCTCCTGCAGCCTATAAAAGCCCTAAATCTCCTTCAAATCCCTAACTCTCTCACTTCCCCAATTTTCTTCTATTCTCTGCCTTTGAAACACATCCCAACTTCCCAAAATGACCGAAAAAAGCATAAGACAACTGCAGTTGATCCTAAAAAGCTTGGACAATGGATCTTAGTCTAGATTAGAGCCGTTTCAGCTATCCATTTTTCGATCCCTTCATGCTAGGAGAATCAACTACCCATTTCTTCATGTTCTTGCTGATTTTTGGGATCCCCAGAAACATGTTTTCAGGCTTAATAATGTGGAGTTATGCCCCTTGCCAGAAGAATTCGAAGCCATTCTGGGTTCTTAACTAGATTCTGCTTGTCAGATTACCATTCCTCCAATTGAAACTCCGGATTTGCATTCCATGCAATGTCAAATGGCTAGGATGTTCAGTTTCTCACCTCAATCATCTCTTCAACACATTTTTGGCACTGATATTATGATGAGCTCTCTTCTGGAAGCTGTAGTGTCTACGGATAATGCAGAAGTATATCGGCCTCAGATGCTAGCTCTTTGCATGTATGCTCAATTCTTGCTGGTTTCATCTTCCGGTGAATGTGATTCCAAGGTTCTATATGTCTTGGATCAGGTGGAAGTTGGTTTGAACCCTTTCCCACTTATCTTGGCTGAAACCATCATCGAACTTGATAACTTTGCAGAAAGAAAAAGATTTTCTAGGAGCCCGATGCTTCTGGAGGTTAGATTTCTTCATTTAATCCATCGTTCATTGCTTTTTCTTATAATCCTTTATTTCCTGCATCATACACATACAGGCATGGTTTCATAAAAAGCTGAGGTTGCTGAAGCCTCCTAAGGACATTGTTCATTACAGAGCTAAACAATGTCGCACCAGGAGACTCCATCCTATTCCCGGAGATGTTCAAAGTTGGCTAGCTACTTTTCCTGATACTCTGATACAGTGGATGTGCCCGTGGTGGAGACTGCAGCATGTGACTGTTCGGAGTTATATCTACTGTGTGCCTGTAGCTGGCCTTCACTTTGCTACATTTTACAATCCTGTAAAGCTTTGCAGGCAGTATGGGCAAAAACAGTTGATTCCAGAGCTAGTGCACGAGTTTGAGCCGGGGCCTCTAACTCAAAACTTTTTGGATAATTTGGCTGTAACTTGGCCTCGAAGGACTATTTTGAGCCGCATCGACCACGATGGAGATTCGTCCACTGACGACCAATACAAGGAATAGGTCCAATTGTAGCAAACAGAAAAAGACGAGTTCAAAATAAGTAAAAGGACAAGAGAGTTGCAAATGTCGAGTGTTCGACAAAAGAAGAGAAGACAAGAATAGTTCATGTAATTTAATCTTTAATCACGCTTGCATGTCAGATGTAATTCCCCTTTTTTTGTTTAAACAGTTTGTAACGACAATTTAATGTAATGTTCAATCTTCAACAAAGACAATCTATTTCATTTAAATTATGCACGAAGCGACAATACAATTTTGCTTCTAATACAATTCCTGTAGTTAGTTGGCTCGCCCTTGCAAGTTTTCCAACTAACCATTTTCCCTCTCTCTCTCCTTTTCTATGTCCTTTACTTTTGCCTGGACCACCTCTTTCAAGGTTTTCAATCCAGCAGGACTTTTTAATTTTTCTTTTTTTTTAGTCTCTAACTTTTGCCTAAGCAGCCTTTTTTGAGGTTTTCTCCTTAGCGAGACCTTACAGAAAGTACTTCTTCAGCTTATCAAGATTAATGGGCTCCCTGAATTCATTTCCTTCTAAATCTGAGAGAATAGCAGCTCCTTTAGAAAACAGTTTCTTTGCAAGGTATGGTCCTTCCCAGTTTGGCTTAAACTTGCCTCTCAGATCCGTCATGATTGGTCTATTAAGCTTCAGTACCAAATCCCCTTCCTTGATCTTGTCTGGCTTAATTTTCTTATTATAAGCTCGGGCGATCCTTCTTTGATATAGTTGGGAATGGTACATGGCCTTCATTCTCCTTTCATCTAAAAGCGTAAGTTGTGCCAAGCGGCCCTCCACCTACTGGTATTCAGGAATCTTGGACTCTAGAAGGACTCTTAATGACTGGATCTCAACTTCTATTGGCAGCACCGCCTCACATCCATAAACCAGAGAATAAGGAGTAACTCCAGTTAAAGTTCTAGCAGTAGTTCTATATCCCCATAAAGCAAACTGCAGATAATATGCCCAATCTTTGTAATTTTCCAGCGTTTTAGCTAAAATCCTCTTCACATTCTTGTTTGCGGCCTCCACAGCTCCATTAGCTTGAGGTCGGTACAGAGATGACCTATGATGCTCGATCTTGTATTCTTTCAGCAAAGCTGATGTTTCTGCTCTGAACTGAACACCATTATCACTAATAACATGATGTGGTAGCCCGTATCGGCAAATGATATTCTTTTCAATGAACCTTGCCATCTGTTTCGATGTAACAGTGACATATGACTCTGCCTTGACCCATTTGGAGAAGTAGCCGATTGCTACCACAATGTATCGATGACCATTAGACGCTTTCGGCCTTACCTCTCCAATAATATCAATACCCTGCACCGTAAACGACCATGGAGAAGTCAATCCCTGAAGTTCCATGGATGGTAAATGACTGACATCACCATATGCTTGACAGTTATGACATTTCTTTATAAATCTTACACAATCTGTCTCCATTGTTAACCAAAAATAGCCTTGACGTGCTATCTTTTTGGCTAAAACTATCCAATTCATATGCGGACCACATACCCCTTCATGGATTTCTTCCATAAGCTTCTGAGCCTCGTCTTTGTCCACACACTTCAAATGTACCCCAACTGGCGCTCTTTTATACAGCATTCTGTTATGACTGATGAATTGGCGAGACAACATCCTCAGTGACATTCTTTCCTTTCTCTCAGCATCTTCAGGAAATTGCCCTGTCTCTAAGTATCACTGTAAATTGTAAAACCACGGTCTCTCGGTAGGGTCAACTGTCATCACCCTTATCTCTTCATAACAGGGGATTTGGGATTTTATCAAAATAAGAGGTTTGATCTTTGTCTATTCTCCTCCTTCCAAAGTTGACGCTAAAGTAGCCAAAGCATCCGCCATCTGATTCTCCTCTCGTGGCAAATGTACAAATGCATACTTAGTGAAAGATAAAAGGATAGTAGTTGAATAATCCCAATACAGTTTGAGTTTATCTTCTCTTACTTCCCACTGATTAGAGATCTGTTTTACCGCTAACATCGAATCCCCATATACTGTAATCTCTCCTGCCCCCGCATTTCGAAGTGCTTCTAACCCAAAGATGCAAGCTTTATATTTTGCTTGGTTATTGGTGACTTTAAATTCTAATCTTTTTTGCCATCGGGATCATTTCTCCTTCTGGTGATATAAGAATTACACCAATGCCTGCTCCTCTGCTGTTAATTGCGCCATTGAAATACATCATCCAAGTCTGGATTTCTATTGCCCCCAAGTGCTCGTCAGGAAACTCTAATTCCAATTCTTGTCCATCATCCACTGGACTTTGAGCTAGGAAGTCTGCAAATGCTCTTCCTTTCACCACTTTTCTGGCTACATAATCTATGTCAAATTCCATAAGCCAAAACTAACCATCTGGCCAACTTCCCTGTAAGTGAGGGTGTTTGTTGGAGATACCTGAGAGGATCGTGTTGCGAGACTGCTTGAACTTGGTAATACTGAAAGTAGTGCCTAAGTTTCCTCATCGTCCAAATCACAGCTAGACAAGTTTTCTCTACTAGACTGTAATTGGATTCATAAGGCAGAAATTTCTTGCTCAAATAATAAACCGCATGTTCGGCCTTCCCTTCACTCTCCTGGGGAAACATTGCTCCTATTACTTCCTTCTCGATTGCCAGATAAAGGATCAAAGGTTTGCCACACCTTGGCAGATGTAATACTGGAGGATTCATCAAATAGTTCTTGATGGTCTCAAAAGCCATTTGACACCTATCATCCCAGATCATAGGTTGATTCTTCCTCAAGAGTTTGAAAATTGGTGAGCAGATGGTGGTTAGCTTGGCTATGAATATGCTAATATATTGCAATTGTCCTATAAAACCCCGGACCGCTTTCTCATTCTTTGGCGGAAGCATTTCTCTGATTGCTCTGACCTTGTCTGGATCCACTTCTATCCCTTTCTGGCTCACAATATGTCCTAGCAGTTTTCCCGATGTCACTCCAAAAATACACTTCTTCGAATTCAATCTAAGATTGTACTTTTCAGCCCTTGCCAGAAACTTATCTAGAGCTTCGAAGTGCCCTTCCCGCGTTGGAGATTTCACCATCATGTCATCAACATACACCTCCATCTCCTTATGAACCATGTCATGCAATAAGGTGGTAGCCATCCTCTAATAAGTGGCTCTTGCGTTCTTCAGCCCAAATGTCATAACCAAATAGCAATAGACTCCCCATTCAGTATTGAATAAAGTCTTCACCTTATCAATTACAACCATCATAATCTGATTATATCCTGAGAAGCCGTCCATGAAAGAATACATGGCACTGGAAGCGGCACTGTCAACTAGGGTGCCGATATGTGGCAAAGGGAAATCATCCTTTGGGCAAGCCTTATTCAAATCTCTATAATCGACGCACATCCTAACCCTTCCATCTTTCTTCAGAACCAGGACGATGTTCGCTAACCACTGGGTATCGTCCACTACCTCCAAGAACTTCACTTTCAGCTGTTTCTCTACCTCTTCTTTGATTAGGAGAGCCCATTCTGGTCTTAACCTTCTTTGCTTCTGCTTGATTAGTGAAATGTGAGAATATGCAGGAATTCTATGCTCTGCGATCTCTCTGTCGATCCCGAGCATGTCCTCATAACCCCAAGCAAACACTTTCTGTCTTCTTTTAATTACTTTAATTTTCTCTCTCTCATCAAGAGTTAAATCATAAGCAATAAGTATATTCTTTGGATTATCACATGCGCCTAAGTTAAATGATTCAATTTGTACTGAGTTAATGTCAAACATATGCATGAAATTATCATCACAAACAGAGTAACCATTAGGCAACACATCAAACAAGTAAGCGAAATCAGAGTTCATTGCATTAACTTTCGAAAAGAAAAAATTATCATTGTCAAACAAGTTAGCTAAAGAGATATCAAGGTCATCGTAGAACACATCTACAATGGAGTTAAAAACAAAAGACTCAAAGCTAAACTCTTCCAAATGATCAGCAGTGGCTTCCAACTCCATCACAGAGATGCCCTCTTCCAGCTTAGGAAACAGCACCAGCTCTTCTACTATTGGTTCTTTTTCAGCAACTTCACTGGTTCTATACAATTCTTCAGTAAAGATCTCAAAACCAGGAATTATCTTATCAGCGATCATTAGTGGTTCAGGAGCTCCATGATATGGGTCGTAAGTGCCCTCTTTCACAAACGTCTCCCACAGTGCCAATCCAGCTTTGGGCTTGTTCTTCCCCTCCGGCTTCCTCCTCTCAATTTTGGCTCCATCCTCACTTATCTCTGCTAGCTCACTGGTCTTGGGATATCCTATCCAATACTTCAAAAACACTGGCTTAGTCTCGACAAACCCAGGTGGGCCTTGCTGATTCCTTCCCAACCCCATTCCAGGCACGAAGTTCTTCTTCATCATTTTCATAATTTTGGCACTGAGCTCATCTTCGTATATCACACAGACTTTGAAACTTAAACTCAACAGGATTTCTTGAGGAGCCATCTTCAAAGCAGCAACGACGGCCTCGGTCTCAGCTGAAATGGTGACCACCTTTCCCTCATGTGGGAATTTGATTTTCTGATGAACAGTAGATGGTACACCCCCCAACGGATGAAACCATGGTCTCCCCAAAAGGATAGCAAATGTGACAGGAATGTCAATCACATGAAGATTGACCCAAACCTCCAGAGGTCCTGTCTTGACTAAAGCCCTGAAAGTTCCTTCAACAGGCCTCTTGGTGTCGTCATATACCTTTATGATCACATCGGATGATTTCAAGTCAACTGTTGTAAGCCCCAATTTAGGCAATATCTTCAAAGGGTAAACATTGATGGCTGAACCATTGTCAACCATCACACAACATGTCAGCTTCCCCTTGACTTCGGCTTTATTGAACAAGGGTTTGAGGTGATCTCTCCCTTCCAGTGGCAAATCATCATCTATGAATATTACCGTTCCTTGAGGACTTTCAGTTAATGATTCAACTAGTTGTTTAGGTGTGTGGGTTGAGGGGACCATCTTATGGTCCAGTGCCAATACTAGCACCTCCCGATGGACTTTGGAGTGCATCAGCATCTCCCAAACGATGAAAACATGATAGACCAAAACTAAGTAAAATATGAGGAGGACAAGTGCATTATGTGCTGTGATGATCATGCAAATGGGAAAAACAATAAATCATATGCATGAGATAAATAATAAGGATATAAATAATAATAAATTTATGCAAATTTCAAAATTTTTCTCCCCCTTTAAAATAAAAAGAATTAAAGCAATTAAATTGCATTAATAAGAAGGATAGGAGTACAATGATATTAAAAAAAATCAAGACACAAACTAGCAGCCCTTGACTTATAAACTGCAAGAAAACATAAAATAAACCAAACAGAATTTGATGAGCAAACAAAGAAAAAAGGACATAAAAAGAAGCTAGTCTTGTTGAGGAGGATAAAAGAGGGAATAATGTTGCTAAATTAAAATAATTAGTTTATTGAAATAATTTCAACAATTAATTATTAAATAGCAAGAAAATTGTTAAGATCAAAATCAAAACAATTAAAAGAAATCATATCAATTACCTAAAACAATTAAGGCAA